>LOEQ01008558.1:53887-65796 GCA_001685075.1 Bramus lutescens | reverse complement strand
TCTCTCTCTCTCTCTCTCTCTCTCTCTCTCTCTCTCTCTGCTTCAAGAATGCTTCAGGCAGCTCAGAGGGATCTGGAGTCCCTTGTCCAGTGGCCTGTGGCTAACACTTCCCCCACTGTGGGAGGGAAGCTGAAATTTCTGCAGCTTTCACTGTTGGCCTTTTCCCCACCAGTCCTGGCAAAGGCTCGCAGACTATTCAGAGAACTGTAAAAACTGGGAGGCCGCAGGCGGGGAGGAGTAGGAGGGGAGACTATTGGAAGAGAAGGGTTGTTTAAAAAGGCGCTGCTGCTGCTGCTAAGGCTCAAGACTGGTTTTGCTCTGGAGGGAGGTCAAGGACACAGCTTAAGCTATTTCCAGTCATCTCCTGCCTACATCCCTTTGATAACAGCTCCTAATGGGCACTGAGCCATATGTATGAACCTGGTACCACTCTGTCTTTTTAAAATGGATTGTCTAATTTAATCTTTTGCAACAGCACTTCGGTATGAGACTATTATTATCCCTTATTTAGAGATTAAATAATAATAATTGAACTCTCCCTGAAGCACTTGGGATTAAGGAAGCTAGGAAGAGGCTGAGCCAGGATTAAATATGCAGAGAATTTGCCTCAGTGGGCTGTACTAACCACTAGACCTTATGGTTTTGTCATAAATTGTCCCCCCAGAAGGCTCATGTATCCTGTTGAAAGTTTATCCTCTAGTTAATGGTACTATTTGGAAGAGGTTCTAGAAATTTTGGGATGTAGGGCCTTGTGCTGGGTAGTTTTATGTCAACTTGACAAAATCTAAAGTCTTCTGAGAGGAGGGAACCTTGGTTGAGAAAATGCCTCCATAATACCCTGATGTAGGGCACTTTTTAAAAATTAGTGATCGATGGGGGAGGGCCCAGTCCATTGTGAGAGGTCCCATCCTTGGGCTGGCTGGTACTCCTGGGTTCTATGACAAATCAGGCTGAGCAAGCCAAGAGGAGCAAGCCAGTAAGCAGCACTCCTCCATGGCCTCTGCATCAGCTTCTGCCTCCAGGTTCCTGCCCTGCTTGAGTTCCTGCTCCCACTGCTTTTGATAACAAACTGTCATATGAGTGAAATAAACCCTTTCCTCCCTAAGTTGTTTTTGGTCATAGTGTTTCATCACAGCAATAGAAACCCTAAGACAAGCCTGATTGAAGGCAATGACTCATTGCTGAGGCAGTCTTGGTGGCTGTATCTCCCTACATCTTGGGGACTTGTGCTGGCTAGTTTTATATCAGCTTGATACACTCTAAAGTCATTTCTCAACTGAGAAAATGCCTCCATAATATCCTGATGTAGGGCATTTTCTTAATCATTGATTGATGTGGGAGGGCTGGGCCCAACCCACTGTGGATGGTGCTACCCCTGGGCTGGTAGAAGGGAATTCCCCCTTCCTTTCCCTTCCCTCCCCTCCCCTTTCCTCTTCTGCCTTCCTCCTGTCACTCTTTCCCTCCACCCACTCTCCCCTTCCCCCCTTCCTGGCTACCATGAAGTGATGAGCCTCCTGCCGTGACGGTCTACCTGAGGGCATGAACCAAGCCACTCTGGACTGAAACCTCTGAAACTGTGAACAGCAGAAATGTCTCTTCATTTAGTCTGTTTATGCTAGATAGCTGCTCACAGTGAGGGAAAGCAAACTCACCAAAGCGTTGCTGCCTCTCACTTGGAGCTGGACTGCATTGTTCCACAGTGTATCTGGTTTTCGAACTTTCACTCTGAGGCTTGCTTCCTTGAAGCCTATCTCATGCTTTGACTATTTTAGCAGCTGCATGTTTACTGAGTGCTTATGTTATGTATCAGATCTTGTAATGTGCACATTACACCGTCATTGGCTGACTCTGTTGTATAGCTGTTGCCACTCTCTCTACCTTACAAGTGAGGAAACCTTAGGCTGAAGATCATGGCTATGATTTGTTCAAGGGACTAAGTAGAACTTAAGTGTGACTTAAAATTGAATGTCTGTGGTCTGATGAGGAATACACTCATTCAAACAGTCACCATTTTGTGTATGTGTGCTGGGATTAAATAAAACTCTGTGGTCATGTACTACATGCCAGACAGTATCCGTTACAGAAGTAGGAATACACACTGACGATATTTTCTTCTCTAAATTTAGGCAGAGTGGCTCATAACTATACTCCCAACATTCAGGATATTGGAGTAGGCAGATTGAGTTCAAGGCCAGCCTGGAGTACATAGTGAGTTTTAGGCCACCACAGTGTAAAACTCTATTTCAAAACAACAACAACAGCAACAAAATACCACAAAACAAAAACAACCCAAAACCTAACGAAACCAATCAAAAACATTCTGCATCTCTAGATTAGCATGCCGTCTTAAATTGTGATTAGCCACGTATTTGACATTACCCTGTGAATGTTTAGTAAGTCTCAAACTAATGTGCACAGAACAACTTGACAGTTTCGCTAAATTCACTTCCCAGTGCCTCTCTTGGTTGTATAAATGACTTCACCAGCTGTGTGGTCTGCTTGGCTCTTTCCAAAATTTGTTTGTTGAAACTTAATTCCTTTAAGGAAGTAACTAAGTCATGAGGGTCTGTCCTTATGAACAGGATTAGTGCCCTTATAAGAGGCCTGAAGGAGTTTCTTTGACCCCTTTGCCAAGCAGATGCCATGAGGAGGCACCATCCGGGAAGCAGGAAGTGAGCGCTCCCCCACAGACACCTTGATTTCAAACCTCTTGTCTTCTAGGCTTCTAGACTGCAATAAATTCATTTCTGCTGTTTATAAACTGCTTAGTCTCAGTTATTTGTTGTGTAGCCCAAGCGAATGAAGACGTCATCCAGGCAGTTGCTCAAGCCCCTATTTAGAGGCTGTCTTGAATTCTTTTCTGTCTTTCTCACCTACTTCTACTCTATCAGTTTGTCTAGATGCCTTTTCCATGAACATATCCTACAATGCTTCATTTGTTTCTGCACTCTCCCTCCTGCACCAATCTTTTCTCCACCAGTAAGTCATGTAGGAGATAATTTCTTGCCCCAGCTTAAAGCTTTCCAATATGTTGTCATAGGCTCATGAACTATAACGTCCTTTTGCGTCTGACCCATGTCTCTACCCAGATCTACCACTTTCACATTTCTTCCTACATCTTCCCCATAGCTTTATGTTCCTTTAATAGGTCACCTATGAGGTTTTGGGCACAGCCTTCTTTCTATCTGGAATGTTCTTTTTCTGGCATGACTCCTCATTATGGTGTCTCCTCAGGGAAACCTTCTCTATTCAGTTTATATAAAGCTGTCACTCAGTTTCCTCAGCTGGATGTCATATCACACCACAGAAATACTTGCACATTCCTGTTTATTGCTGTTCTACTCAAAATAGCAAGGACATGGCTACAGCCTAGATGTCTATCAATGGATGAATAAATATGAAAATGTGTCATATGGACAAAATGGCATTTTTGCCAACTGTAATTAAGAATGAAATTATGATATTTGCAAGACAGTAGATAGATCTGGAAAGTATTAGGCTGCATTGACCCAGGCTTAGGAAGACAAATAGCTTATGTTCTCTTGTGTAGCATGAATTCTAATTGTTCTTAATAAAAAAAACCCAGGGTCAGATATTGAGGGGTGAAAGCTGATTAAACAGAGAAGCAGAGCAGCCAGCCACTGGAAAGACCTTTTACCTCTATAGGATCCTCAAACCAAAGGACAATCCTGTCCTCAGACTACATCCTCTGACTGCATCCTCAGACTGCTGCCTCAGACTGCACCTCAGACTGCTCTGAACTCCTGTCTCCTCCCGCCTTATAGTCCTCTCTCTGCCCAGCCATATCACTCCAGTCTCCACCTTCCTAGTGCTGGGATTAAAGGTGTGGGATCCCAAGTGCTGGGATCAAAAGTGTGAGCCATCACCACTTGGATCTATTTCTCTTTTAGACCGGACCAGTGTCACACAGCCCAACGTGGCCTTGAACTTACTGAGACCCGTTTGCCTCTGTCTCCTGAGTGCTGGGATTAAAGGTGTGTGCTACCATCACCTGGCCTCTATGGCTAACTTGTGGCTTACCTACACACTCTAATCTTCAGGCTAGCTTTATTTGTTAGATCACAGACAAAATATCACTACACCCTTGTATGTGGATCCTAGGTGTTAATGTTTATATATGTGGATGTGAAAGTGGATATAGGCTATGAAACTAAAAGGGGGCCACGGGAGAGGAAAGTGGGGTGTTAATGATGGGAAGAGGGCAGTGGAGCATGGTGCAGAAAAGCAGAAAAGAGGCTCCTGGGGATGGAAGGGTACCAGTGGCAGCAGGCAGATGGGGGCCAAGAGGTGGGAAGGGAAGCAACAAGAGCAAACTTTGCTTGAAATGCCGTAATTAAACATCATATTGTGTATGCCAGTAAAAAATTAAGAAAATTTAATTTTAATAGAGAGACTGTTTTGTTCGCTATTTTCCCACCTATGCACCTCTTGCATGTGACTTTGCCTAGGGAGACATGAACAAATGTCTTCTCACTTCCGGAAAGGGGACTGAAGACAGATTTCATGCAAGTCACAGCACAAAAACAAAACAAAACAAAACAAAACAAGATTTTACCAAGTGTAGCTTTGTGAACTAGTGACCTTATGGGGGTTACTTATACAAGTAAGAGTGAGGGATTATTTACTAGTGTATGGTACAGCTGACTCAAAGGCAGTTCTATCAAAAAGCCATTTTGGCATGGGCGATGGCCCACAAAAGCTGCATCTGTAGGGCTCCCTGTACAATGTGCAAGGAGGCGACTCAGCCTGCCTGAGAGTATCTACTAAAGTGTTGTTACTGGTTATGTAGCCTTGTGACTCTTGTTTTGGGGACTTTCTGAGCCTTGTGTGTTGTTTGCTTATTGAGCCTTGCCAGTTTTGTTTACTTCCTGAGTCTTAAGTGTTAAATTACATTTATTTCTTTGCCCTTTCTGTGTACGTGTGCACAAGCGTGCCTTGGTACATGTGTAGAGGTCAGAGGGCCATCTGTGGGAGTCAGTTCTCTTCTTCTGCCATGTGAGTCCTGGGCATTGAACTATAGATTGTCAAGTGTGGTGGCAGGTACCAGCCGAGCTGTTTCTCTCAGGCCCTACTTCCTGATTCGCAAAAGGCCTCCCTCCAGGATGGAATGTTTTAGTTGGGAGGAAATTGCTATACACCATGTCCCCATCTACAGAATAAAATCTCCAGAAGAGTAACAAGCTGACTTCCTGCCTGTCATTCTATACCCAGCCCAGAACACATTATCTAGCACATGGCAAGGGCTCAATAAGTAGAGGTCACGGTCCAGGTCAGAGGTTGGCAGACACTGCTCGGGTCATGGGCAGAAAGCAGACCTTTAAGAAACAGACAAATATGAATATCCCGGAAGCAGAAGAAGGGAGAAAAGACGATGCTGGCTCTTCCCTGGGTCTGGGCTGAGAGGAGGAGGCATATGGTCTCCACAGAAACTTCGGATAAACTGACCTCTGCTGCTTACTAGCCAAGGGATTTCACTTTTCTGAGCAGCAGTTTCCTTGCTTGAAAATGATGGTAACAGTATTAGAGAAGTTTGTTCAATTTCTCTAAGGCATCTATCTTGCTCTAAGATCCCTGCAGTAGCTCTAGGATCCAAAGTCATGCACAGTTTGGCAGCCCTTTGCCCACTTCCCTCTGCCCTCATCGCCCAGCACTCTTCTCATCCCTCACTCTTTCGCAGCCCAGTTGGCTTTCTGAAGCGCATGTCCATTCGAGGCTCCTAGAATAGCTGCGCTCTCTGCCGAGAACACTCTTCCTCCAAATATCTGAAAAGGTTCATCGCCTTGCTTCCTTGAGAGCTACCTATGGTGTTCAGGCATCCCACTGGGGCCTTTCCCACTCAATTCACTCAATTCACACCCTTTCTGGCTATTTTCTGTCCACAGCCCTGTCTTCTGTAAGCACTTATCAGACTATAGTAATACCATTTCCTCATTGATTGTGAATAACCTCTGTTCCTCACAAGAGTGTAAACTTCATGGGAATGGGAAATTTACCTACCTAATTTGCTGCTGTGCCCATGGCTCCTTAATAGTGTCCGGTATTAGCAGGTACTTGGTACATCACGTTGACCACCGTTCAGTGAATGAAAGAGTAAATGGAGTGTCAGCATCTTAAAGTATCCAGTCAATTGGCATTGTTATGATGATAGCAATCTCATTATGGTCCTTTCTTCCCATGGCCAGGATTCACACAGAGCATTGCATGCAGCAGATGCTCAGTTGACATTAGCCAGACGAGTCTTACATAAGGTGAAAAGGTCACTTTCTGCTGTGGGATAATCCTTCTGTTTGCGGTGACTATGTATTGCTCTCATTGGTTAATAATAAAGTTGATTTGGCCTATAGCAAGACAGAATAAGGCTAGATGGGAAAGCCAAACTGAAAATATAGGGAGGAAGGAGGGTGGAGTCCAGAGAGAAGTGAGCCAGCTACTGGGGAAGCAAGATGCTAGAGGACAGGTAAAGCCATGGGCTATGTAAAAAAAAATAGATGAATAGAAATGTGTTCATTTAAGCTGTAAGAGCTAGTTAATAATAATCCTGAGGCATAAGCTAAACATTTTTTAATTAATATAAGCTTCTGTGCGAGTATTTGGGATCATGTGGTCGGGACAAAAGCAAAGCTCTGCCTCCATTTACAACTTTGCATAGGACCTAAGGAAACTATAGGGGTCTTTAGTGTACAGAGAAGGGAAGGCAGGCCTTCGGTCTATTTCCATATATTGAATCTCCAAGCCTTATCCTTGTCCTGGAGAAGAGCTCCACTGAGGAGACTTGAAACAAGACTACTATGGTCTATGTATCTATATCCCCCGAAATAGTTTTCAGTCATTATAGTGGAATACTTGAGATAATTAAGTTACAAAAAAAATATTTATTTTGGTTCATAATTTTGGAGGTTCCAGTCCCTGGTCAATTTGTCATATTGCTTTTGGACATGGGGCAAGGCAACACAACATGGTGTACTTTTGCAGTAGAGCAAAGTTTCTCATATCCAAATCCAGAGAACAAATAGAGAAGAAAAGCCCCAGAGCTCATAGTCTGCTTCAGGGACATATTCCAATGATCCAGATGCTTGGCACTAGGCACCTAAAGAGCACTGCCCTGATTACCAAACCTTTACACATGGACCTCTGGGATATATTTAACATTCAGACTAGAAAACCACAAAAGTTCACGTTCTGAAATTCTAATGCTTAAGAGAATGGTATTCGGGGCTGGAGAGATGGCTCAGAGATTAAGAGCATTGACTGCTCTGATGCTCTTCCAGAGGTTCTGAGTTCAGTTCCCAGAATACATATGGTGGCGCATAACCATCTATAACAGGATCTGATGCCCTCTTCTGACACACATGTGTACAGAACACTCATACATAATAAATAAATGCGAATGGTATTCAAGGGTAGGAACTTTGGAGGTAATTAGATTATAAGGGGAAAGCCCTTGGGATTAATACCCTGACGAGAGAGACTCAACAGAGATCCCCTGCTTCTTATACTATGAGACAACACAGCTCAAAGGTGTCATAAATGAGGAAGAGTGCCCCACCAGACAGAGTATGGTCACCTTAATCTTTGTGTTTTCAGACTCCAGAAATGTGATAAATAAATCTTGGCAATAAATAAATACCATCTTATTATGGTATCTAACATTAACAGCCAAATAAAATAAGACACAGGGCAATTTATTTATGATTATTCATTCATATGTGTGTGTGTGTGTTCCTGTGTAAGTTTATGTATACCACATGCATGCTGATGCCAATGGAGGCCAGTGAGTACTGAATTCCCTGGAAAGGGAGTTATAGAAGGCTGTGAGCCACCTGATGTGGATGCTAAGAACTGAACCTGGATCCTCTACGCCATCTCTCCAGCCCCAATTTCTGCTATCATTGTCTACCTACATTACCACATTCTTTTCAAATATGAATATAAGCAACGAAACACTGTACTATTAGAGGTTCTGCTGTTTGACCCCCCAAAAAATTACACCTATTTTCCTATCCCTCTAGGCTGAAGCAGATTTCTTGTAGTAACAATATGTTCATCATTGCTTTAGAATTATGTTAGCTACAAGACAATTTGCAGATTGGTCTTATTACTTAATGTACTAACAATGAGGCATAGATATCACTCATTTTAAATCTATGTTGACAGGTGCATTCTATGATTGGTTTCTAACTCTTTGTAATTTATTTAATTCAATTAAAACCATTCTGTAGCTGGGCCTGGTGGTTCACACCTTTAATTCCCAGCACGCAGGAGGCACGGGTAGATGGATCTCTGTGAATTTGAGGCCAGCCTGGTCTACAGACCAGGTTCCAGGACAGCAAAGGCTGTTACACAGTGAAACCCTGCCACGA
The DNA here is from genome assembly GCA_001685075.1 of Bramus lutescens. Classification (NCBI taxonomy): domain Eukaryota; kingdom Metazoa; phylum Chordata; class Mammalia; order Rodentia; family Cricetidae; genus Bramus; species Bramus lutescens. The sequence goes on along the minus strand of LOEQ01008558.1, from coordinate 57,415 downwards.
AAAACAAAACAAAAATCTACAAAAACCAAACCAAAATAACAACAATAATCCCTCCAAATATTCTATGAAGACCACAGATGTTAACAAACTCCTCAGAGCTCATAACATAAAGAAAAGGCCAAGACTCCCCTGCTAGAGCATAGACATTTGATCGCAATCCGTTCCAGCTTTCGGCGGCAGGTAAGTTCTTTCAGGTGGGCCCTAAACCAGCTGGCACAGAGACTTCTCAGTCAGTCCTGTGTGCAGAGTGTGTCCTCCTAGTCTCATGTTGTACCACTTGGAATGTTTGTGTGTTGGTTTGCCCACTGTTGTTATATTAAGACTGGAAGTGGTTTCTCCAACTCCTTCCCCAGACACCGCACTGTCAGCCAGACTCCAGCATGCATTCCACTTCCTTCCCTTCGCCTTTCCCTCTGGCTAGAAGGTGGACCTAGCCCGTTTCAAGTCTGGGATACCCGAGCATCATATCAGTCATTAATGGTAAATAACCAATGATACAGCTCTTTTCAACAGCCCAGGTTAATATGTTCTCATTCGCCCTGACCCAGTAATCTGGAACTCCATCTGAACAATTGTCCAAATAGCTGAAATAATCTGTAACTGCTTCCTTAAGGGAATGTTAACCCCTCCCTCGCTGCCAGAGATTTTAGCATAGAGGTGGATAGTGATTTGCCCAAGTAAGAAAGGTATTGTAAGGGACTGGAGAGATGGCTCAGCTGTTAAGAGCACTTGTTCTTGCAGTTTGCTTTCCAACACCAACGTGGTGTTACTTCCTGTAACTACAATTTTGGAGACCCAATGCATCTTTGATCTTGGACACCAGGCACATACATGCATGGCAAGCAAAACATTTAAACACGTAAAATAATCTAAGTTCTTTTAAAATAATTCAATGGTTTTTTATTAAAACAATTAGTAACTCATTTATCTACGCTCCCATTCCTGTTACCCAGAAAACGAACTTTTGAGTTTTCATCTGTAGCCATAGATACCCACACTTCCTACACTTACTTTTAGAACCCAGCCTTTACTTTTCTTGTTCAGGGACTGGCATGACAGCCACTGTCAATCTTTGGTATTGAAGTGACAAGTCAAAAATTTTAAGCTAGAGAATGAAGAAGTGAAAAAAAAGTAGAAAAAAAACCACAAAGTTATGTGGGATTGACATGCCAATGAGGTTGAAGTACAGTTCTTAAGGGAATAAACAAAATAAGTTGCTATCTGGAAGGAGAAGAGATAATGGGGCTGCAGAGATGGCTCAGTGGTTGAGCGTACTGACTACTCTTCCAGAGGACCCAGGTTCAATTCCCAACACCCACATGGCAGTTCACAACTGTCTGTAACTCCTGTTCCAGTGGTACCTGATGCCTTCATATAGACATACATGCATGTAAAAAAAACAATATACGTAAGATAAAAATAGTTAATCAAAAATTGAAAAAATAAAGATGCCTATGCTTTTAAAAAGATATAACAGGGAGGAGACTTGAAATAGTGTTTTGTGGGTGGTGTACTCTTGTGTTTGTGTAGGTGTGTGCATGTATGTGTATGTGTTGAGGTCAGTTGGCGTTGGGTGTCTTCTTGGACCTGTCCACCTTATTTTTTGAGACAGGGTCTCACTGTTGGTAAGACTTGTTGGCCAGCAATCCCCAGAGACCTGCCTGGCTTTGCCTGGCTTTTTACATTAATCCAAACTCAGTTCCCTATCCTTGTGTAACAGACACTTTGCTAATTGAGCCTTCTTCCTGGCTTCTTCAAAAAGCAGATTTTAAAGTAGCTCAGTTGAGAGTCAGATCAAGGCTCAGGATGTAGCTGCCAGGGTGGAGCTGAGGGGAGGAGTGAGATAAAGAAGTCAGGGGACAGAGACATTAAGATGTTAGAAAGTATCTTGGGTTACTTTATTCTGTGACAAAATAACTGGTGGGAACAGATTAAGGAAGATTAAGTTTATTTTGTCAGGGAATTTAGATAGAAGTTTCTGTCCTGCAAACTACTCACTCCTAAGTAACCTCACAGAGGCTTAATATTAATTATAAACAATCAGCCAATAGTTCGAGCTTATTACTAGCTAACTCTTACATTTTCAATTAACCCACATTTTTATCTATGTTTTGTCATGTAATGGGTACCTTTCTCAGTACAGCACATCCATCCTGCTTCTGTCTGCATCTGCTTGCTACTCCTCTGACTCTGCCCTTCTTCTTCCCAGCATTCTCTGTTTGACTCTCCCCCTAATCTTATCCTGTCCAGCTATTGGCCAGTAAGCTTCTTTATTAAACCAATCACAGTGATATAGATTCACACAGTGTAAAGGAATAATCCACAAGGGAAGGCATGCCTGGTGCAGGAGTTAGAGATACCTGGTCACACTGCATCCATAGTCAGGAAGCAGATAATGATGAATGCTGCTACTCAGTTATCTTTCTCCTTTATATTCAGTCCTGCATCCCAGTCAAAGGAATGTTGTCAGCCATACTCAGGGTGGGGCTTCTCTGTTATTCAAACCTTCCTAGAAATACCCTCATAGATTTACCCAGAGGTGTGGTGCGGGAAAATTGTCTGTATTCTGTCAGTCATGTATTTTAATAAAATGATGATTGGCCAGGAAGGAAGTATAGGTGGGTCAAGCAGACAGGAAGTAGAGGCAGGGCCATGAGAACAGGAGAATACTGGAAAGGAGAAAGCCCATTCCTCCCAGTCCAGCCCAGACCACTGAAGAGGTAACATGTGACCTGCCTGGCTGAGAGAGGTACCAAGCCACGTGGCTAACATAGATAAGAATAATGGGTTAATATAAGATACAAGAGTTAATAAGAAGACTGAGCTAATGGGCCAGTCAATTTTATAACTTATGGAGATCTCTGTATGATTTTCTTTGGGGCTTAAGGCTGTGGGGTATTGGGCGGGACAGAAACCCCAACAAGCTGGCCCTCATGTTACAGAGGTGTGTTTCCATGGTGATTCCAAATCCAGTCAAGTTGACAGTGAAGATTAAGATCACAGAAGAGGGTCGGAGCAGTGGTGGTGCATGCCTTTAATCCCAGCACTCCAGAGGCGGAGGCAGGCGGATCTCTGTGAGTTCGAGGCCAGCCTGGTTTACAGAGTTTGTTCCAGAACAGAACAGGTGCCAAAGCTACAGAGAAACACTGTCTCAAAAAAAAAACAAAAAAAATCACAGAAGAGATATCCATATCAATGTTAATGTCATCTGTGATAATGAGGGTGAAGGAGCCTTAAGAAAAAGAGGAAACCATGAGCTATCTTATCAAAGGTCTTTCTTGAATGAAATTGAAAAAATGAATGCAATGGAGGCAGGGGCAACATTCTGGATGTTGGAAGAGTCAGATGTTAAATATTAGTGTAAACAGAGACTGCTTGTTCATTTCCCAGCTGCCCAAACCCAAATAATCACACAGAAGCTATATTAATTACAACACTTCTTAGCCAATAGCTTAGGCGTATTCCTTGTTAGTGCTTACATCTTAAATTAACCCATTTCTATTAATCTATGTATCACCATGAGGTTGT
>LOEQ01008558.1:34827-51644 GCA_001685075.1 Bramus lutescens | reverse complement strand
CAAGCGTGTGAAGCCAATTTGCACAAGCCCTGGGCGACAGAAAGCCTTGTGTTGCTTTTGGAGAATGTTTCCCCAGAATGACAGTTCTGGATTTTTGTTGTTGTTTATTTTTAAACGAAGTCACCTGTTAGCGGAACAATCTCCCTGGGAGGTGTGAAAGTGGAGGAGACAATTACACACACCACTGGAGCCATTTGGTTCCAGTGCCCCAAACCTAGCTTCTTCAGAGCCAGCTTGTTTGCTGTGTAACTGAGAAACAAGTCCTTTGAGGACATTCAGGCCATTGGGTAAACACCGTCCTCTCTCAGGCAGCTAGNTAGTTGTGAACAGTGGCAGTTGCCTTTGGCTGGGAAGCAAGAGCACCCAGCTGTTGCCTGGCAGATGAGCCAAGTTACCTCCTTCCAAAGCTTTAGGTCCTTTTGTTGAAGGACACATAGATTCTGAAGAAAACAAAAGCCAATCTCTTAAAGGATAAAGAACACACACACACACACACACACACACATGCACGCACGCATGCACCTTGTGCAAGTAGGTACCTGTTTCCTCCTTGGGAGTAGCATGGATGAGATCTCCATTGACATGTTGACTCCTTTAAGTCCTCACTTCCATCTTCTACTTTTATCTTGTCTCCACAGTTTTTCTTACTCTTGTCTTGCCACCAGCTTTCTGATTTTCCCCTTCCTGTTTGTTCTGCCCCTCCTGCTCGTGTGCTCTTTCCTCTTATTCCTCTAAAAATGCATTGATCTTATGTTCATAAGTGTTCGCATGGCTGTGTAACACGCTACCATAGACTGAATGACTTAAACTCCGTAAGTTACTGTTCCCGTGGTTCTGGAGGCCAGAGAGTCAAAGCACGAGACGCCAAAAATAATCAGGTGACAGTCAAGGAAAGGAGCAGGGTGTGTGGAGAGGGGGATTAGCTTCCTGTTTCTACAAGGTCACGCTTCTGTCTGATTAGGGTCCCGCCCTTATGATCTTATTTAATCTTAATTAGTTCCTGGGGGCCACATCTCCAGATAGAAACACATTTGAGGGATTAGAACTTCAGCATGCAAGGGTGGGATTGAGTCCCTAGCAAGCTCCTGTAAGAATCATTGATCACAAGAAGCTACAGTAGGGGTAAGACAATGAAATAAAGAGATGCAACCAGTGTTCTCAACAAAGTGAACAGAGAACAGAGGAATAGAGATCAGAGATGACCAGGTGCCGAAAGATATCGAGATGAGTTCAGGCGGTGTTGGCACATACCCAGCACTCAGGAAGCAGAGGCAGGCAGGTCTCTGAGTTTGAGTCCAGCCTGGTCTACAAGAGCTAGTTCCAGGACAGCCAGGACTACACAGAGAAACTCTGTCTTGAAAAAAAAAAGAGGTGCTATTTGACCCGGCCCTTTAGGGAAGGGAAATCAGTTGACAGACAGAAGAACAAAATTTCAGGCAAAGCAAATCTAAAGGGATAGAGATGTAGTTATCTTTTCACTTGGTAAGCAGTGACAGATTCTGTGCCAGAGGTAAGGGTCTGTAAGGCAAGAGGTAGGAGTGTTGACAATGGAAGTTGATGCCAGTTTAGGAAGAATCCAACCCTAGGACAATGACCATGGAGAAGAAAAACAAGATAAGCTCCAGGAGACATCGGTAAGACTAAATTAAACAGTGCTTGATGGCTGATTGAATGGTGAGGCAAGTAGGAAGGTAGACGAGATTGTTAATTGAGGGCATTGTCCCCATTCATTAGAACCCAAGAGGAAGAGGTCAGGGCAAGAGTAGAAGCAACCAGTCTGAAGCATCTCTAGAACCTACTGATGAGTTAGGGATGGATGCTGGGGATGAAGTGGGGGCGGAACAAACTATGTAGATTCAAGAGCACAAGAAGGAGATGATCTGATTGCTGTGGAAGCACCACTATTAATGGTTAGAGGAAACCATACTCAGAGCTCAGAGCTGGATATAGTGCCTGTTCCCAATCAGCTAAGGTTTGGGGTGTTTCTGCAACTTGAATGTCAAAGCCATTTGTTATATTTCTAACAACTGACATGATGGTATTAGGAGGTGGGGACTTTGGGAGGTGATTGGAAGGAGAGTGAGGCCCTCATAAATGGGATTCTTTGCTGTATATGAAGAGAAAAAAGCTCTTTCCCTCTTTCATTCTCTCCCCTCTCCATCCCTATCTTCCTCCATTTCTCCTCCCCTCTTCTATTTCCCCTTCCTCTCCCCATTCCCCCGTCTTCTCTCCTCCTGTTCTTCCTTCCATATTCTTCTCTCACTCCCTTCTTCTGCCCATGGGAAGTTATAATAAAAGTTGGTTATCTATGCAAACGGACCAGGAATAATTAGCCCTAGACTTAAGATTGCTCTGGTTTCCTTTAACAAAGCTGAACAGTAGAATCCAAAATGATAGAACACATTAGAAGAAACTTAAACAAGTCCAGGAATGAAACTCAAAAGATTTGTAGCAGGGTTTTCCCAACTCTAGTGCAATTGGCCTGAGAATTCTTTATTGTGGAGACTATTCTGTGTGCTGTAGGATGTTTACTAACACATTCAACTTTTATCCATTAAATACCAGTAGTACCTTCCAACTGTAACAACCAAGCATGTCTCTAGACAAATAAAATCATCTTTCATTTGGAACCACTGATTAAAGGGATTCAGTGATTAAAAACTCAAAAAAGTAGACAGCACCATGTCTGGAACTCAGTTAAAAATTACCTGGCATGGCCAGAATAGGAAACTGACCAAAAGTAGAACATAAGTCAAATTACTGAATAAAATCAGAACTAATACAGATGACAGAATTATCAAAGAAAGGCATTAAAAACAGTTACTATAATTGTATTCTGTATGCTGAAATCATTAGAGACATGGAAGACTATTAAGAAAATACCTGATTAAAATTTGTAGAAGTCAAGACTACAACATGCAAAATTAAAAAATATTCTAAATTAGAATTAGACATTAAAGAAAAAATGACTAGTGAACTTGAATTCAAAGCAATAGAGACAATTTAAAGCAAAATGCATAGAAAAGCAAATGTAAAAAGTACACAGGGCATCATTGAATGCTAGGGAAATAATATGACCTGATACAGTAATCAGAGTTGCTGAAGGAGAAAAGGAGAAGTGAGGGGAAAGAAAATAAACAAACCCCCAAAGAAATAGCAACCAATTTAAAGAAAAGTTATGAAAACTGTAAGTTCATAGACCCAAGGGACTCAACAAACCCCAAATACAAGAAACAAAAAGAACATTACACAGAGGCACATTATAACCAAATTGCTCAAAACACAGCATATTATAAGCTATCAGAGGGAGGGAGCACATTTTTGTATAGAGAGGATTGAAACAAAATCTTTGAAATACCTAAAATAAAGAAAAATATAGCAGATTTTATTACAGGCAAAAATATTGCTATGGTTTGAGGGTTCCCTCCCAAACTACCCGTGAAAGTTTATTGTCTTTGTAGAAGTATTAATAGATGCTTTAAAATATTTGCTTAATATTATTTCACATGTGTGTTTTGCCTGAATGTAAGTGCACGGTGTATGTCTGGTGCCCATGGAGGGCAGAAGAGGGCACCAGATCCCCTGGGAATAAGAGGTATAGATAATTATGAGCCACCATGTGGGTGCTGGGAACTGAACCTGGGTCCTCTGGAAGGGCAGCAAGTACTCAGCAGCTGAGACAATCAATGCTCCAGCCCCAGGAGGTGCTGATGTTGGAGGATTATAGCTTAGTTGTAGAGGACTTGCCTAGCAACATAATAGGTTCCGGGTTAAATTCCCACTAGTTAAAAAAAAAAGGCATTTTGATAGATAGATTAATGCCAGTTCTAAATGATTTTGAGGCTTATTTGAGCTTTCTTGAATTCAAATTTAACTTCTTGCCTTTTCTCACCCTTTCTTTGCTCATCTGTCACAGATGGATGAAAAATGAACAATTCTTTCCTGGTACCACAGTCACAGACTTCTTAGGTTTCAGAATCCTATGTCAACATATTTATGCTTACTAGAAATTACCCAGTCTTTGATATTCTGTTAATGTATCACAGCTGATGAAAACAATCATCTTTCAAAACTGAAGGCCAATTAAAGACTTTTCAGGTATACGAAAACTCAAAGAACTAATACCTAGCAGACTCGCTAGCAGACAAAAGAAAGGACAACAGATAACTATATGGATCCAGGAAGGATGGAGGAGCAGCAAAAACAGTGTCTATCCAGCTCTAAAAATAAGAGACTATGTAAGGAAAAGTAACAACAAAGGAGTATAATTTGTAATATGTGTAAGTGTGAAATATATTACAACAATAGTGTCAATGTTAGGAAGTTTATTCAACTCAAGTAGAGCGAGAAAACACTTGGAACTTTTTGTTTCATTCAGATCCTAAAAAAAAGATTTGTTCTCTCCTTGATGACTTGATGAGGCTGATCTTTTTATTTTCTTTCTTTCTTTTTTTTTAAAGTCCTTATCCCTTCTGGAAAAATTGTCACAAACTATCTAGAGGTATTCCATAGCCCAGGCAAGCTGACACATAAAATTAATCACACAGGTCTTAAATCAATGGCCTCGGTTTCCACCATTAGCCACTAGCAAAAGATGAGCAAATTAAACCTCAAATAGAAGGAAATAAAGATCGGAGCAGAAATCAAGAAGACGGAAAATAAACAAACAGTACAAAAATAAATGATGCCAGAAGCTTGTTCTTAGAGAAGATCAATAAAGCTGATAAACCTTCAGGCAGACTGATCAGGGCAAGAAGAAAGAAGACGCAGATTAGCAGTGTGAAAAATGACAGGGTAAGTAACTACAGATTCTACGTATGTTAAAGTGGTACTAAGGGAATGTTATGAACAACTTTGGCCTGCAAATTGGACAATTTAGATGAAGTGGAGATATTTCTTAAGAGGTTCTCACACAAAAAAGCTCATTCAGAATAAATAGGTACTATGAATAGCCCTCAACTACAGACACCTGAATTTGTAGTTTAAATAATCAGCAAAGATAATTTCAGAGCCAGATGGCTTTATTGGTGGATTCTCTAAAGCTTTTAAAGAAATAATACTAGCTTTTTATGAATTCCTCTCTAATGATAAAAAGAAAGGTCTATTTCTTTTTCTTATTCTGCTAATAAAAGCATAAAAATACTTTATAAATACAGGTCATGCAAATATAAACATGCAAAATTTTTGTAAATCAAATCTAAAAATATATAAAAGGGGAATATGCTCATAATAAAGTGAAATTTATTCCCATAAGGCAATTTTTATTTAACATTTGGGAGTCAAGCATTATAATTGGCCATATTAATAAAAATATACAAAAGCCATATGATTATCTTAGCAAACACAGAAAAACATTTAACACAATTCAACATCTGTATCTAAGAAAAACTCTAAGCAAGATAGGAATAGAAAGGAACATTCTCATTTTGAAGGATGTTGTGGAAAAAAACTACACTTAACCGTTAATGATCAACTGCTGAATTATTTTCTCCTCAAGTGGGGAGGGAGACAAGAATGTCTGCCCTTATTCAGTGTTTTACTGGAAATTCCTGCTAGTGCAATAAAACAAGAAAGTCAAATGGAAAGCATTCAGACGGGAGTGGACGTGGTATCTCTCTTTATTTGCTGGTGACAATCACTTCTGTTAACTCCAATAATGTCTGTTAGAAATCTATTTTTGTTAAAGTATTTTAGCAAGGTTTTTGGATACAAGATCAATATACGTAGATCAATTTTATTTCTATTTACAAGCATCAAACAATGAAACGATAACATTTAAAATAATACCGTTTATAGTTTAATGGGGGTAAGAATATGCTCTTCAATAAATGATGCTAGGACAAATGAATATTCAAGTACAAAAGAACAAGGCTAATTTATTTCCTTACTTTATACATAAAAATTAACTCAAAATAGATCATAGATCTAAACATAAGAGGAAAATCTATACAGCTGTTGGAAGGAAATAGAATAAATCTATGTTTTTGTATTGGGTAACTGTTTCTTAGATAGGATAACAAAGCACATGCCACCAAGGAAAATGTAGACATATTAAACTTCATCAAAATTAAAAGTTTGGGGCATGAAAAAAGTGAAAAGACATCAAATAGAAGAAATTATTTGAAAATTAAATAGCTGATAAAGGTCTTCTGCCCATTAGGTATAAAGAACTGATCACTGGGTTGGTAAAGTGCTTAGCATACAAACATGTGAACCTAAGTTTAAACCTATGATAAAAACCAGTCTAGGCATATTGTAGCAAGCTTGTCATCTTGGTACTGGGGAAGCAGAGAAAAGTGGATTCCTGTGGCTCACCAGTCAGCCAGCCTAATCTACTTGGTGAACTTCAGGCTAGGGAAAGACCCTGTTTCAACAAACAAATAAACAAGGAGGATTGCTCCCAAAGAACAATGCCTGAAGCTGAAAAGAGTTTTTAATGGTTCTTGAAAAATTAAAGAGAACAATACACAGGATACAAGTAAATACTTGGGTGGACAGTAGAGATAGAACTGAAAACATATCTATATCAAAGCTAATTCACAAATCCTTATAATAGCATTATTCATAATAGATTATGTTAAAAATAAGCCAATTGTCTTTCAATTTCAATTTGTCCTGACAACAGTAACCTGAGGGAAGAAGGTTTTCTTTGGCTCAAGGTTCCAGGAAATATAGCCCAACACAATGGGCAAGGGCATCACAGCAGGTGGCTCCAAGGCTATAGGGATATGAGCTTGGGACTCCTCGCATTTGATGCAGGAATTCTACTGAATGGATAAATACAACATGATATAGCCAAACAGTGCAACATCATCTGGCAATAACAGGAAATGAAATACTGATGCATGCTATAACATAGAACTTTGAAGACAATGTATCAGTGAAAGAGGCTACATAAAAAGTGACATCTATATTGTATGACTGTATTCCTATGAGATGTTCAGAAGTGATAAATTTACAGAAACAGTAAATGGTGGTTTCTAGGGACTGAAGGAAGAGCATAATAAAGAGTGACAGGTGATGGGTATGAAGATTCCTTTTAGGGTGCTGAAAATATTTTATATTATGGTGATGGTCCCCAACTTTGTAGGTATGTTAAAAACTACTAAATCTTACACTTTCAATTGGTAAGTTTTGTGCATATGAACTCCATCTCAATATTGTTAGTCCAGTTATAAGAAAACTAGCCAATAAAATACATACTATACATTTGAATATCCAGCTTAACAAGTAGTGTGACGTAAATGTGAAATTTATCCTATAGGCTCATATGAACACTTGACCTCCAATTGATGGCATTGTTTTGGGAGTTGGTGAGCTCTTTAGAAGGTGGGGCTTTGCTGGAAGAAGTGAGTCATAGTGGGGGCAAACCTTGAGGTATAATATAGCCTGTCTCACTTCCTGTTTAATCTCTGTATCCTGTCTCAAATGTAAGGAGTCCAAAACTCACATTCTCATTGCCAGGGGGCCACCTGTTGTGATGCCTTCCCTATTGTGTTGGATCATACATCCCCTCTAACCATAAACCCAAATAAAACCATCTTCCCTCAAGTTGTTGTCGTCAGGTATTTGGTCATAACAACAAGAAAAGTAACCAACATAAAATTGGTATTCAAAAGCAGGGTGGTTGTTGTGAATAGCCAGGGTGATTCATAGGCCTTGAGAATTGGTTTGTGGGAGAAAGGTAGAAGGGTTGGTGACTGCAGGCTAGAGAAGTCTTAAAATGTTGCCGGCAGAATTTAATGGGCCATTCTGATGGGGGTTCAGAAGACTGAATGCAAATACAAATGTGGACAGTGAAGAGTGGGTTCAGTTTTAGAAGGCAACAGAGACTTTAATGGCTATAGGGCTAGAAGCCATTCATATTATAATCTGGTGAGGAATTCAGCTGTGTTCTCCACATGACTTGAAACCTTGAATGAGGTTGAATTAAAAAGGAATAGACTGATTTCTTTGGGGGAATAAATTTCAAGACAGCATTGTATTAACACTATAGCATAGCTACTGCTCACTGCTCTTAGGTTTGTAATGAGAGGGAGTAGCAAGTGGAGCAGAAAGATATCTAAAATATGCAGTTTGGTGAGGAAAGGAGCATAAATGCAGTTAAAGCTATAGATTTGTAAACATTAAAAAATGGGAACCTGATGATGGTGATGCTTTTATATGGTGTTCTGCTTTGTGTTCGGTTACTGTGATAAATATCATGACCAAAAGCAATTTGGAGAGGAAAAGGTTTATTTGCTCTTACAACTACCTGGTCACAGTTCATCACTGAGAGATGTCAGAGAAGGAACACAAAGTAGGAACCTCAAGCAGGAACTGAAGAAGACACTATGCAAGAATTCTGCTTACTGGCTTGCTCAACTTACTTCCTTATACAACCCCTGACCACCTATCCATGTAGTCTGGGGCCTCCCACATCAATTGTCAATCAAGAAAACGCCCCCAAAGATTCACTCAGACCAGTCTGGTGGAGGCAGCTCCTCAACTGAAGTGACCTCTTCTTAGATGCCTTTTGCTTGTGTTGAATTGACAAAAACCAACACACACACAAACTCACATGGAACTAGGACATTATACACTAAGTTATTTTATGTCAATTTTGTCTCTATGATACGGTATATATAAAAGCGGAGGCAGTCTTTGGGAAGGCCTTCTCAAGCTCTGATTTGGTGGTACCTATTGGCGGGAATTACCCTGAAATGTGCTTTTCCTGGGCTATCTAAGTCAGTGAGACAAAGCTAGGAATCTGGCTTGGATTGTGCAGACATGTCTCTACCTACCTCTCTGGGGCTGCATGGACCAGGGACAGAACAGGAAAACACACCATCCAGCAAGTGGGAAGACATCCAAGTTGGAGGAGGAAACTGGGGAAATGAGAGCCTAATGAGCACTGCTCTTTCCAGTTTCTTTAAGTATTCAGAGGATCAGCTTGCTGGACATTCCAGACCAGTGAGGCATCTCGGAGCTGTGAATATATAGCTATCCCAGGGGATAAAACAATGGAAGACAAGATGGAAACAAGAAATGGCCCTTTAAGGTCTCCAGACCCAAATGCAAGCAGCTAAGAGGATATAGAGGAAGAGGTGGAAGTGTCCCTTCCCTGCAGGAAAGGAGATTATGACTTGACAGGGGCTGGGGAAATCAAATGGAAGAAATCAAACACTTGGAATGTTGAGCCTCTAGGGATGCCTCAGATGGATATGATACAGGAGCAAGGGGAAGAAGGTGAATTCCCTCCCTGCATGTTCACAGTAAAAGCCAAGGCACAGAGGTAGAATGCAAAACCAAGAGGCGCGCTTTCAAGTCGTGTGTCAGCTGGGCAATGCCTTAAGCCAGTGCCATGGCTGATGGATCACCTAATGGGGAATCACCACAAAGACAGACTTAGCCCAGAAAACTGTCACCCTATCCTCAGTCTGATCTGATCAGATATTTTAAAAGAAGATACTGAAAACCCTAACTAAATACCTGAGATGGCTACAGGCAATATTTACGGCTGGGCATGCCTTTTCCTTCTTAATTCAGAGGGTGATTGATAAGTTACGAGCACTAAGCTGGAAAGCATGGGAATTGGGGGTTCTTGTAACTGCCTCTTCCATGGCAGAGCTACAGAAACTCTTCCTACCCAGAAGGATGCAGGCATCAAGCGTCCTGTCCCAGTTCCAACTCTGTTTCTTCTGCAGGCCCAAAGATCTAAGCAGCACATGTCTCACTCATGGGAATGGCTAGTTACATTAACTGACATCCTGTTTCCTTGAACAGGAAAGTAACAGGGTTCCCAAAGCCCCTTCTCCACCATTTCTAGGGAGGTGCTATACCAATGAGCTATAGCTCCAGGCCACTTCACATTTTTCATTTGGAGTTCTTACTGAATCCAGTAAGATAGGCATTTTTTTTTCACTTTTTAGAAGAATCTGAGGTTCCAAAACACAGACGCTGTGACTCATTCATTCGTTGTTTATTATATATTCATTCAGAAAGCTATTGAATACTTAGAATTTGTCAAATGCCAACTGGATACTGAGGACAGTCATAAAAGACAATCTTAGATTCTGCTCCTGTGGAGCTGGAAGATGACCTCACCATCTCTCTGTCTTTGATGCTATTATTAAGTCCATAGACTCAACACCCAGTCCCCAACAGTCATTGCCCTGGCTCAGCACACCATGTTTCCAGATTCAAGATCATACAATACCCTGTCTAATTCAAGTCTTGATAACATTAGCCAGAAATGCAAGACAAGAAAGGTTTGCTGGCACATGGGACTTTGGAGATAAACCTGCTGTTTTAGGTGTGGCCCTCACAGCACAGTGGGCCTTGCTTGGTGAGGAAAGAATGCCCATGCCTCCCCTGGGTACTAGAGTATTTATAGACCCTAGGGAAGAGGAAGGATGGAGGCTCCTGGGAGACGTCGTAGAGGATGTACAAAGGAAATTGAACTGCTCTGAAAGACAAACAAGAGGAGCCACAAGAGTGGCTATGAGAGGCAGAATCAGTAGGAATCAGGATGGAGGGAAAAATGCACACCATGTTGGGACTTAGGCTGGGGTCATAGGGTCAGGGGCTGAGGTGTAGCTCTTCTTGGAGGATCCTTCTTAGAACCTATTGAGTTGTTAAGAGTGAACCCCTCAAAGACAACTGAGATATGGACAACTGTCTGCACCCCATTGTTACAAGGTTTTTCAGAAACAGTTGTTAGTCAGGTGAGATATATTTGTGGGAACCTGTGGTTCCTTCTAAATATAGTCAACAACCTGAGAACAAGCATACTTTTTGAGGAATTTGGGAGAAGCACGTAATGGAAGTAGACTGAACTATTCTAGGTTGTGTAGAGCCAATTTGAAAGCAGCTAGAAAGGCACCTATAGAAGGAATTAGCATGTATCAGCACTAGAAATGCCAAGGTCTAGAAGCAATGCCATTGTTTTGGAAAGTGGGATACTGTATGGATCTTGTATTAGTTTTTTGTCTTGTTGCTATGACAAAATATCTGACAAAAGAAATGTAAAGAGAAAGGGTTATTCATGCGTATGATTTATCATGGTAGAGAAATCTTTTTTCTTTGTAGAAAAAGGTGTGTGTGTGTGCTCCAGCGCACGTGGGTGTGTTCACATACACACATCTAAATGTATTTGAATGTGTGTGTATGTAATATGGATGCATGTGCCTCGGTGTGTACATTAGAGGTCAGAAGAGAGCACCAAATGTCGTCCTCTCCCACTCCCTGCCTAGTTCTTTGAGGCAGGGCCTTTCCCTGAACCTAGGGCTTGTGTTTTCTCTGCCTCATCAGAAGCCAGCATGCTCCAGTGATCCTCCAGTCTCTGCCCCATTAAGAGCTGAAGTTACAGGAGTGTTCAAGATGCTCGACTTTTTACATGGGTTTTGAGATGTGACCTCCAGTTTTCACGACTGTGCAGGAAGCCCTCAACTGCTGAGCCATCTTTCCACCTCAGTTCACTCTCTCATTTATGATTAACCCCAAATCCCAGCCACTTGCACTGAGGGTGGGTCTTCCCATCTATTAGCCTAGTATAGGCGATCCTTCCTAGTCAATATCCAGAAATTTGTTTCCATGGTGATTCTAATTCCCATCCAGTTGACAATCAAGGTGAACCACAACAAAAGGCTAGTATTTTGCTCTGTGTGCTTGGAGAAAGGGTTTGTGTGGAAGACAAGATCTCCTTCTGTGGTCAGGGATAGGTGACAAGGATAAGAAGGTACTGGGCACAAGACTAGGGGAAGAATCATATGGCTAGTTGAAGAAGAGATGCTGGAAAAAATCCACCAAACCTCAACAGTATGCTTAGTTCCTCTGAATGGTAATTAGGGTCTTCTAATTCACATTTCAGGCCAGGTTTCACATACTGATCATTCTCTTCTCCATTCTGTGGTCTTATACCTCATGTGGGAAAGTTAACCCTTAAGCGTTTGCCATGGTATGGCAAGCATTGCGGAAAAGAGCACAATTGTCATCCGTAGAATTCTGCCCCTCCCCCCGAAAGAAAAGAAAAAACCCAACCCCCCAGGTATATGGACATGAGACAATGAAAAACCATATTATTTATTTGTGCTTGAGCAAGTAAAGTTCATTTGTTATGGATTCAGTTAGCAAGGCAGCTAAACCTCCGAGGTTCTCCCACTAGGTTTGTTTCTATTAAGCAACTCTAGAGACTGGGAGATTTGACGCTCTTCTTGCACGCCTTAAACACAATAACAGCACAAACCAAACAAGAAATAGTGCCATTGCGGCTGAACTCTGCTAGCAAATTTTGTTATGTCTTTGGGAATGTGTTGGATGAGCAACACTGGCTCTAGAAGGGCTGGATGGACTGTGAACTGAGAGTCCCACATCTAACCACAGCCACTGGGAACTGCTCTGCTGGTGGCCTCTTAGATCAGTGCTGGAAAGGTATAGAGGAAAAACAAGATAAGTAAATGTCCCCCAGTCCTGAATTTGCCAGTGGTTTTGCACAAGCCATGCTCCCTCCATGGGCCTCAGTTTTTCTATCCACATAAGGAGAGGAGTTGGATCTCTTGTTACTAGGAAGTTTCTCTGCTTGCTGGTCAGGCCCGTGGTTACCCAAATGACCCTTCTCCTTGCTCACTGTGTTGTTTGCACTGCTCCAGTAGAAAGCAACCACTGTCCAGTTAGGGTTGAGGGTGGTCACGTCTTTGAATATTTCTGTTAACTGTTGGTGTTGACTCATCTAAAATTCTGTGGGCAAGTTGTGATGATTTTGCCCAAAATAAGGACTCTTGGTATGTCTCAAGCCTAGAATGAAGATTAATTAGTACGATTATACAATTCTTTCTTTCATTCAGTGACTAGTCTATGAGAATTGATTTTGGGCAACAGTTTTGCGGGAGAGAAGACAAAAATGAACAAGATACAGTCTTACTATCTTATATTTCAATATACACATTGATGAGAGTATGAGCAATTATATAGTGCTCACCTCCCCAGGGAAACTGACCCTTGTTCCAAGTACTTTATAGATCCTGATTCATTTAAATCTTCCAAAAACCTGGGGAGCCAGTTCTAAGGTAGCCTGTTTTTCACATAAGCAGCACTGGCTCCGAAAAGGTTAATGCTTTGTTGGAAGTCTCTCATTTAGTAAGACACAGGGATGCTACAGTAGCCCTGTGTGTTTTCCCACCATGCTTCATTGCTTCCTAATTCAAGAGAGTATGACTTAGATGTTAGAGGCTCAAATAAAACAATATATGGGCCCAAGAACTGGAAAATTGCTTCTTGATGCTCAGTAACAGGAGAGTACGGGCTTTGAGGTTAGGCAGACCTGAGGAAATGATTTGACCTCTGTTAGCCATTGCTTGAAGTGGAGCTGATAAAGATTCAGCCCTGCCTCACAGATTGAAAGGTTAAATAACTTAATATGTTTAAAACACACAGGATAGTGCTTAACAAATTGTGCTTATGTAATAAACTTTTAGCTATTATGTTATCAGCATGTACGGGGCCAGGTAGAGAGGAATGGGCCGCAACAGGATGGGATGCACTCTGAGGCTTCAGCGGAGGAACCTTTGAGTTCAAAGTTGATGTTTGAAACCAAGCTAGCTGTGGGTAGAAAAATGTAAAATTAACCAAGGAGTCTCCTGGCTTGACAAGGTAGAGTTTGATTTTTCCCTTAGGGTGAGGCATTGGCTCCCGAAAGCTCTGTTCGAGAGAACTTCATACCTGGAATGCACAGCCTTAAGTCATTCTCACACTTCAACTCCCTAGATCAGTTGGATCCATCAGATTAGCCTTCCAAAGAATCTGTGCTTTGAGGCAGTAAGATAATGATCAGTTGGCTGGCTGTTAAGAAGACAGATGTGGAGGAAGCAGGGCAAAGGCAGAACCTTTTCTACCTGGCCAGTTCCAGGAGGCCGGAGGCCAGACTTCAAGGTGGGGTGGGGCATAGGTCAGACAGAGGAGAAACTTACACGGCAAAGACACAGAGACTAAGTACTTTACATAGATCATCTCACTGAACTGCCCAACTACAACTCTTTGTCCCTGCTGCTATGACAAAATGTCAGACATTTTGTGATTTATGTACAGTCAGTAAAAATATATTTCTTATAGTTGTAGAGAATGGACAGTACCAGATCAAAGCACCAAAGGGTCTGATGACAGCTTCCAAACTCTCTTTGCTTCCAATATGGCACCCCGAGTGTGGCTTCTTTTGGGGTGGGGAAGTAGGGAGTGAGGGTCAGTACTGTGTTTTCACTCGGCAGAAGATACATGTATTAGTTATTTTGGGGGTTGTGAACAAATACCTAAAAAAGTCAACTTCAGGGAGAAAAGATTTATTCGTGGCACATGGTTTGAGGGGGACACATTCCATCATGGCAGAGAAGTCCTGGCATCAGTAGTGTGACGTGGCTGATTGCATTACATCCACAGTCAGGAAGCACAGAGACGAATACTTGTGTTGCACTCATTTTCTTCTTCTTTCCCTCCCCACCCCCCCCTTTTGGCAAGTACTGAGGGTTGACTCTAGGTCTCCTTCATGTGAGACAAGCCCCAGCCTCATTTTCTTCTTTGTATTCAGTTGAGACTCTACCAGTGGAATTGTGCCACCCACGTTCATGATGGAGCTCCCAATGTCAGCTAAATCTCTAGATTTAGCTAAACCTCATAGCCACACCCAGAGGCTTGTCTGTCAGGTGATTCCGTATTCTGTCAAATTGGCGATCAAGATTAACTATCTTGCCGGTTAACCATCACACGGCAGAAGGATAAGAGAACATTGGGGCCCTGTGTGGTAGTGCATGCCTTTAACCCCAGCATTTAGAAGGCAGAGGCAGGCAGATCTGAGTTTGAGGCCAGCCTGGACTACAGCGTAACAGGGCAACCAGGCCTACACAGAGAAACATTATCTCAGAATAAAAAGAAAAAGAACCTAACATTGGATTGTTCTCTTCAATCTCCGTTATAAGCACTCCAATCCACTCATGAGGATGGAGCCCTTGTGAATTAATCACCTTCCAAGAGGTTCCTCTTAATACTATCACCTGGGGGGTTAGTTCCAACATACGAGTTTAAAGGGGTATGTACCTGGGTTGTGCAGAAGCAGCTTTGAAGCCTTAAAGGGAATTCGTAAGGCACTTGGAGCCACACAGTTAATGTGAGGTGCTGAGGAGCAGAATTTAAAATAGTTTACTAAATCTGAGGTTTAAAAAAACAATAAACTCATAGGATATAGAGGTAGATAAGTCAATTGAGCAGCAAAATAGCTGATGGTCATGCTATGTGACACTATGGAACTGAATTGCATAGTGTTGATGTGGGAACTAACAACATGCTGGTTTCACATAGGTTGGCCACCTCATTTCTGTTCCCAGCTACAGCAGATATGTCTAGAGAACAATATTTCTTCTTCTCACTCAACTAATTTCTCCAGTAGGAAAGCAACCCCCCCCCACTGCCTGCTCACAGCCGGGGTTCCCTGGGATGAAGATAGATGCTTTTCTTCCTTCTCCCCTTCCTCTTCAATGTGGTCAGTTGGATCTCAGGCAATTATCAAGAACTCTTATTCCCATCCGACTCCCTTGATTTATTTGAATAGCTTACTCATATATTCAGAATCACATATTCAGAAGCACCAGCTAACTCCGAGGCACTGTTCTGGTCTGGGGCTGCATTTATACGGAAGACAAAGGTCACTTTGTTGGGGATAGTTTTGATGAAGGGAGACTGACAAAGTGTATGCATTAGGATTTTGTAACATTTCAAAGCTTTTTCATAGCATATACTATGGATTTCACATCCTCTGTGATACATAGAAACACTGCCCCACGTACCTTTGGTGTAGATTTGATGTACACTTGGAACAAACTGCTTTGCTCCCTGCAAGGTGGAAACGCCTCTTGATTCAGCCTTTTAACGTGTGTTGAGTGCCACCTACGTGCAGAGAATGATATTGGGGAGTTTGGAGAGATCCAGAAGATCCAGAAGAAGGGGGTTCCCAGTCTGAGGAGAGAAGAGGTGCATTTCTTTGGGAACCGCCATGCTGTGGAAGGAGATTAGAGTCCAGAGTAGAAAGACAAACGACCCCAGGGCCCTCTTATAACGGGGAATCCCAGTTGAATGTAAAAGAAAACCAGCTGAGTTTGGAAAGAGTTGGGAGGTCCTTCCCCATAATGAGACAAAACTAGGTAGGGGACAGTTCCAAGCAACAAGAAAGGGCACACGGCAGAACCTGCAGAATGTCTCCCGACAGTGAAGAGGATCCAGGAGGCAGCATCTTCAGGGGGACGGGTTGGGACACAGGGACAGGAGGACGTCTTTTAGATTGGGTGGGATTGTGAAGCTTTGCAGCACGCATGAAGAACTCACTCGCGGGGCCAGTCCAGGGTAGAGGGTACTCGCTAGGAGATAGCAGGAGAAACAAGGGCGGTGGGCAGTTACCCAGGCCTTATTATGCACCACCTAGGCAATCACCTCCAATTCTAATTCAGTTGAAGACGAAGAAGGGAAAGGAGGAGGAGTCAGGGAAGATTTTGAGTAAACCCCTCTACTTGGTAATACAGAGTGACAAAGGGAGAAAGAACCTGATCGGGGTCAGAAATGGATTGGGGTGTTGTGGGATCCCAAATAGGGTCCTTCTCCAAATGCTCAGGTATCCTGACAGCTGTTAAGGAAACCAGGTGGGAAAGGGTTAAGTTTCCCCCTCCACTGATCCAAAGGCTTCCTGTGTTTGAAATCCTTCAGGTCTCTAAGAACTCTCTGGACCCCGGCCAGGCAGGCATTGTCCGGGGAGCGGCTGCGGGTTGTCCGAGTGGCCGCTCAGCCTTTGTTGTGGGGCCACC
>LOEQ01008558.1:14142-26497 GCA_001685075.1 Bramus lutescens | reverse complement strand
CCTGGGGAGCTGGGCCAGGCATAGCACCCTCACCCATTGGGCTTGAAGTGGGGAGCTGGCTAGTGCCTCTTCTACTGCTGGTACCCCTACCAGGGACCAGGCCTTCTTCCTCTTTGTCGTTTCTGCATCTCCTGCCTTATCAGCCTGCCATGCCCAGCCCCACAGGGAAGGGGAGAGAAGACGATAATGATGGCTGAGAAAGAGGGGAGACAGCAACAGAAGAGAGGAATAAGTTGGCCTGGTGGGCTGTCTTATTTAAAGTGGTTGTGTATGATTCTTATACTAATTTATATAAAGATATTAAGGCCTTTTGCATAAAAATAAAAACTGTCCCCTTAACTGTGTCCACTATATTTGTAAAGATTGTTTTGTGTAAATATGTCTTTATAATAAAGAGTTCAAAGCTGACAGTTTGCCCTTACTCTTTGAGGTCATTCTCAGGAGGGGCCTTTCTTTCCCCCAAGGGCCATGCTTGTCCCTGTGCCCACAGCTTGCACGTGTAGGAGGTAAGTGCTTGCATCCCCGACTGGTTCTAGGTCAGCTGGCCTCAAACCGATTTGCCACAAGCTCACAAAAGGGCTCTCTATGTTTAAGGGCCAGTTCACATAAATTTGAGCCCCTTTCAAGTCCTCTGGCATCTGTTTGAATGTCCTCATTCTCCTGGCAGTGTCGGGTCGAGGATTCTTTTTTCAGAAGCAATTCATTTAAGGACATGCTGATCAAAGGTGGGATTTATACTAAATGTTTTGTATCCCTGGTGGGTGTCTACTGTTTTATCTGCTTTTGAATACTTTCAGGACTTTTTAGCCAGTTTGCCTTTCTTGAAAAATGTTGTTTCCAGCCACAAATATATTTGATAATGACTTTGTATGCTTCATTTTATGTTTCACAAAGTGGAGTTTCTTGATGAATGAGATAGCCTGGAAAATAAAATGCAAGGAGTTCAATATAATACTGCCCCATCTGCCTTACTTTTTCATGCTTGTCAAAATGTCAATATCTTGCAGAACAGACACGAACATTGGGTACATGCTAATTTGGTTAATAAACCCATTAGGTGTGCACAAGCATACACAAGGCAGAGAAAAACACAATGAGGAGACAGAAACTGTCAGAATAGATACATTTGATGTATCTTGTGAGAAATTCTGTAGACTTGACAAATATTTAGTGCCAAAAAGATTTAGTAAAGAAAGTGCCACCAGACAAACTTGCTAAAGAGCCATAAAGATGCTCAACAGGCAATAACACAGAAAAAGTCACCTACAAGCATGCTTAAGTCTCTCATCATTAGCAGAATGCCGCACAGTGAGCCATAGTGATTTTAAAATACAGCACTTTGTTGGAAGGGCCTCTTAGGAAAAATATGTAGTTGTGAATCGCTGGTTTGCTGTTTAAGTGAACTGGTTGTCAGAGGAACTTCGTGCATTCAGGCAGAGCTTGGAATTGGGATGGGCTGCACACAGATTGCTTCGTTATCTCCCTAATCTCATCCCCAGCTCTCATTTCACATGGAATAAAGGGCACAGGGGTGGTGTTGGGCCACAAGTATTCTGACCCACAGGTATTCAGGCTTCTAGCAGGTTAACAGAACTCTGTACAAAATACGAACTCATTTTGTCATTAGGACATCTTGGACAAAAAGCCTGTCACTTCCATTTTACAGATGAGAAAACACCCCAAGAGAGGGGAAGCACTTGGCTCAAAGTTTCATAAGTTGTAAATGATTATAGAATTTATATCATGGGAGCTGGGTGGTGGTGGCGCATGCCTTTAATCCCAGCACTTGGGAGGCAGAGGCAGGTGGATCTCTGTGAGTTCGAGCCCAGCCTGGTCTACAAGAGCTAGTTCCAGGACAAGCTTCAAAGCTACACAGAGAAACCCCATCTCAAAAAAAAAGAAGATAAAAAATAAAAAAAAGAATTTATAGCATGGATTCCAGAATGCAAACTCTGCAAAGTAAAAGATCTAATCAGGAGGAAAAATGAAGTATAACATATGGGGTTTTGTTCCAATAAGTGAAACTGAACTTTGGTGTAGGAGACAGCATGGCCTGGTGGAATCAGGGAGAGTGAAGAGAGATTGAGTAATTAAAACTGGCTTATGAAGACCCAACAGTATCTGGGAAGAGGATGGTGAGCGGGCGAGGTAGGGGCTAAGAAAAGAACAGCAGTCACCAGGTTGCACAGGGCAAGTGTAATGAACTGGGTACCAGTGAGTGGGTGCGAACTTGACTTCCTTGGGACTGAGGACAGGGGAAGGAACACTGATATTCTTCTGTACAGATGACTTGAGACCTAACTAGAGCAGGACCATACAGATGATATCCATTGGTGATATCTTGACTTGAACAAACAAATACAATAGAATCAGAGCAGTGTTGACTGTTAAAATGCTGAGCTTCCCAGAGATATCCAATACATGTGGCTCAGGATAGCTATAAGTACAGCCCAACATAAAAGCATAAGTATACTTAAAACACTATGAGCTTTCTTCACAACCTGATTGTGCAGTTCTTTCTTCCTTCCATTGATTTATTTGTATACGTGTATGCCTGTGTGTGGACTTGCTTCCCGCAAGCGGAGGGGCTGGTTTATGCAGTTCTTGAGTGTGACAGCTGTAGATGTCAATGTCACACAAAATAAATGCTTGCATACTCTTATAACCTACAAGCTGAGGTTAGACAACTGTAGCACGAATAATAAACCCAGAGACAGAAATTGGGGTTCAATCCGAAAACCAGAAAAGAAAAGCAGCCAAGCCACTAGAGAAGTCTTACCTCTACCAAGGCTGGGTGATCACAAAACTAAGTAGACTAAGCCTCCCATTTTATATTCCCTCTAGTGCTGGGATTAAAGGTGTAGGCCACCACCACCTGGATTTGGTTCTGCATTGATCTTGTGTAGCCCAGGGTGGCCTCAAATTCATAGAGATCCATCTGCATCTGTCTCCCAAATCCTGGGGTTAAAGGTGTGTGTCACCATTGCCTGACCTCTAGTGGCTTTAGCTTTGCCTCTGGTCTTCAGGCAAGATTTGTTTATCAAAATACAAATAATATCCCACTACAGACACGTCTGCTAGATGAATCAACAGCGATTCACTCGATTATTTCTAGACAACAGACTCCAGACCGCTGAGTTGAGGGGGTCTGGCAAAGAACCTGAAAAACAACACTGCTTCCAAATCCACCCAGAAACGGGGCAGCCTTTGGAATGAGAGAGACTGGGGAAACAGATTCAGGCTACGCAGGGCTTTTCAGATCCAGATGTTGATATCAAATGAGCCAAGGCTGCAATGGAGCCTTTCTCTTCATACTCTCTGATTGACTTGGGACCCCAAATTGGGGATGGGCTCCTCTTCCACTACCAAAGAACCCATGGGACCTGGCCTGAGTGACCATTCTAGGGTGCTTATATAATTCCGTTTCTAAGATCTAAAGGCTATTCAGCTGAATTTCTCAACCCAAGAGTTCTCTCTGCCCAGATTGAACCAGTGCCAGCTAACCACCAAAGAAAAATGGTGGAGGAGCCTTAGTCAATACCTTCCTGTCCTGGCTGGCAAAGGCTGTTCACTCTGCCAGCATTTTTCTGGAACACCCAAAAGGAAGGCCTCGTGAGGTCTCCTTTGAAAACCTACTTTTCCCTTCTTAGTGGCTAGTGCTTGGAGAGGTAGCCCGGCGAGGAACTCACACGCTGCTGCTTTTGGACTACAGTCGAATGGTAGGAGGTCCACGGAGACACTTTCTTGAATGTCTTTCCTCAGGGGTCAGACACGTTTTCTGTACAGTGTTTTCAAATCTGTCCCACCTATTAATTACATCTGCCTTGTCATACAGGAGCAGCCATGGACAGCGCATGAATCAATGTGTGTGGCTCTGTTCCAACTAAGCTTTATTTATAAAACCAGGTGGCAGGTCAAAGTTTGGCCAACTTCGCTCTAATGAAGCAGCAGCCAGTTCTTCGACTCACTTGCTCAGATACTGCCTGGGGCAAGGCAGGAAGACCAACTTTCTGCAGCCAAGTTTACAGTTGCAGGAATGTCATGAGCTGGCTGCGATGTTACCACTGAACCAGGATGTGATACTAGTTTCCCAAAGTGCTTTCAGTGGAAGAAGTCTGACTTTAAGATCCTGGGTCAAATCCTGGTCCATTTACTCATCTGTGTGACATGGAAGGCAAGGTCATGGCCAGGGTGAGCCCTCTCTTCCTTCCTGCCTTGGATGCTGCTGCTTACTTTCCAGGGCTGTGATTAGGACCAGACAGTACAGCACAGGCGGAGTGTTTCACACAGACCCTAGCTCCCAGAACAGGTTCATTAAATGGGTGCAGTTATTATCTGCTCTCAGTCTCACACAAGCCCCAGGAATGAATAGGGATGTCTTCACCTCCACTTTATACAGGGAGTAAAAAAAGGCTTGAGGAGGCAAAATGGCATGTTCAAGTGCACGGAGTAAGTAGCTCTACTTGGCAAGGCAAGCTTTAAACCCAGTGCTTACCTCAGCATGGGTTCACTCTCCTGCTCCCAAAACATCTGCATGCCATGCTGAGTGTGCCTCGGTCACTGGAAACCAGCCCTCAGAGACAGCACACAAGGCCTTCTCCAGGGACAGAGTTGGCTCACAGAGATTCTCCCTTGTGCCAGCTTTAGCTTGGGCTGCAGCAGCCCGGAAGGCCTCTCTAAAGATGTCAATCCTCAATACTAGCACCTCTCCTGGGGTTCCTGAGATGCAATTGTGGAGCTAGAAACCTGTTCCGGGAGACTTAGTATTTAGGGATCCTTTCTCTAAGGATCGGGGGGCCTGTAAACCTAGGTTCCAGTCCTGAATTTGTTTCTGCATCGGTTTTCCAGGCAGCTTGGCCAAGCCTTTCCTTGGTTGCTTTAGGACTCAGTCTCCCCCGCCCCACCCCTACTAGATCACCTTGAATATATAGTATACTGATAGATGGCTTTAAAGTTTCGGTGACTGAACTATGCTTATAGCTGGAATCCAAGCAAACAGTGAAGGTGCTTCAGGGACTTTCGGCTGTCCCATGGTGGCAGTTCTGGTCTGGGAGAGGAAATGGCCATAGGGTGGGATGGGAACTTCAGCCTGAGAGGAAGGCTGTTGCTGGATTACGTGGCTCTATACCACTTCCCTTTACTCCAGGGAGGCTGGTGTTTCTCCCACTGT
Source organism: Bramus lutescens (assembly GCA_001685075.1). Taxonomy (NCBI): domain Eukaryota; kingdom Metazoa; phylum Chordata; class Mammalia; order Rodentia; family Cricetidae; genus Bramus; species Bramus lutescens. The sequence continues at coordinate 21,327 of LOEQ01008558.1, read as the reverse complement.
GCAAACAAAATGCTTTCCTGTCTTCTTCAGTGCTAAAGAACTGGTAGACCATAGTCGAGGGAACTCAGGAGCATGAAACCCCCAAGCTCAGAGTTCTAGATCCTACCCAAGCTTGCCCAGTCTCAGATCGTGCCATTCCAGCCAGGTCACTTCATCTTTTGGGGTTCCAGTTTCCCCTCATCTATTTGCGTAGAAAAATCTAACAGTGGTCTCCCTATCTCAGCCATAAAGAATTCCAAGGTCAAAGCTGCCAAGCCTGTAAGTCAAGCCCCTTCGTTTTTACAGATGACAAAATCGAGACTCAGACCTGGAAAGTGACACTTAAAGGAGGACATGACTAGGGGAGTCTAGATTGCATCTCATGTGCCATGCATGGAACTGCGCCTGTTTTGCCTTCGTACCCATCACAACCCCATCCTGTAACTGAGGAAACGGAGGCACTGAAAAGCTGAATCCCCTGCTCGTGTAAGGGTCCTGCATGGCATACGCGAGTGAACAAAGAGAACCACGGTGGTTTTGTGTTAAAGGAAGGCAATAGCCCTGGAGACTGGATCCATCGTCTTCCTGGGCCCCAATTTTATCCTTTCTGAAATGAAAGTCGTAGTCCTTGGCAGGCTTATAGTAACCGAAGTTCCTGAAGCTAAAGTGTTTGGTATGGTGCCATTGTTGTAGAATATTATCTTAACTAGGCAAAGATGCGCTACATTTGTTTATGCTACAGACTTTAACTGTGTAAGGGGGTGTTACTTTCATTTCTGCTGCATTTGTTTAATTATGTAAAGATATATTGCATTTGTTTCACCTTGCCTGCCTAAGGCAGCTGATTGTTCTAATAAAGAGCTGGACAGCCAATAGCTAGGCAGAGAAAGAGTTGGCAGGGCTGCCAGGTGGAGAGAATAAATAGAACCCTAGGCTCAAAAAGGAGAACTGAGAGACACGCCTGGGGCAAGAAGCCAGATGCAAGTAACCAGACTTAAGAGAAGCAGTGAAAGAAAGGAAGGAAGGAAGGAAGGGAGGGAGGGAGGGAGGGAGGGGGAGAGAGAGAAAGAGAGAGAGAAAGGTAAAAAGCCCTGGGGCAAGAGGTAGATAGAGAAACAGGTTAAGTTAAAAGAGCTAGCCAGAAACGAGTTTAAGCTAGACCAAGCATTCAAAACTAATAAGTCTCTGTGTCATGATTTGGGAGCTTGTTGGTGGCCCAAAAGAAAAAAAAAACCTGGTACAGTGCCATGAGCCAGTACCTGTATGTGCACATGTGTGAAGTATTATCTCCTTCATCGGGTGTTTATGAGCACCCCCCACACACACTTTGCATGTGAAAGTGTTTTATAAGGCACAGAAAGCTATAGAAATTCTTAGGCTGTGAATATAGCTCAAGGGTTGAGTATGTGCTTAGCATGCCTTAAGTGCAGGATTCCACCTCTCCAAAAGAAATCTTAACATGTGTTAAATGTGTACAGAGTGCCTATTATGAACCACATTCCATATGAGTTGGGGAGAGAGAGAGAAAGAGATTATTTAAAATCGCAATAGATGTTTAACCATGCAGCCCTGGAAGAAAAGTCAGGACTTCTAGGCAGTTTCTCTGGGAACTATATGGGTGTCAGAGAGGCTTCCTTCAGGAGACTTGGGACATGAGACCTCAGGAATGAGTCTGGAGCAAGAAGGAGGGAGGTCCTTGTAGCCAAGGGCTCCTGTTGAAACACTGAGGTAGGATGGGATAGACATGATTTCTTCGTAGAGCCACATTAAAGGTAAGGAAGAGAGGTTGTAACTTGCCCAGCGAGGGATTCCACTGGACTCCGACGTGCCCTAGACTGGGAAGGCAGGGTATCTGATGTTTAGGGCATCCTGTCTGGTAATTTGCTCAGAGGCGCTTATCAATTTTACCAATTACTTAGGAAGGTCAATGCCCCTCCCCGTACAGGCGGGAGTGGTCGAGTTGACCTGGGCCACTTTTCAGGCTGGCAGGATACTTTAAATGTTTCTAAGTTCTGCTATCCTAAAAGGTGGCTCAGCTAAAAGGTGGCTCAGCGGCTCCAGCCTGCTTGCTCAGTTTTTGGGTGAAATCTGGTGTGGNTCTCAATTATCTACTACCCCTGCGGCAGCCTCTGACTGTACCAGCTGTGTTTGAGCAGAGTTTTTGTTTGGAACACGGAGAGAGACTGACATCTAAGGGTGCTGGGGGTGAATCTTGTGGAGCCGAAGAGCAGCAGCTGTGCCCCTTTGGTGGCGTCCTTTCTGGACTGTCCTGGATAGGTTTTTGGCCCTCAGTGAATGCTTCAGCGAACTCCTTGTCACCACTGGTCTCTTCTGTATCAGGGAGTGCCTGAGGGAAGCTACTGGCTTCTCCAAGCAACAGTTGCATGTGTTTTGGGGAAACCGCTCAAGGAGTGTGTTTAGCCTTTGCTAAGACCCATACCCTGGGCTCCTCTTCGCCCCTGTCTGTGCTGGTGAAGCTGTATAGGGTGTTTCTGCCCAGAGGACACCCTGATTAGTGGGCATTTCTCTGCCTCGATAGTTACCCAAGAATTTCAAAGGTGTCACTCCTATTTCCTACTTCCGAGTACCATGTGTATATTAACCCAGAGCTTTAGGAGACCGCGAGTTAGGGTACCACTCCTGTTCCCAAGCCTCTTCTAAATGACTAAAAATACTAGCCCACTGTGCCCCATCTCAGCTAGCAAAGTCCCCTGGTGAGGTCATTAGCGGAGTATTTGAGCCACTCCACCGGGACGGAAGTGTCAGATGAATCCCTATGAATCCCTGAACTTCAGTCAAACAAAGGGAAAGCTTCCAGGTGAGCTCAGAGACATGGGAGCTCTGGAAAGGCCTGCTTGACTTTTAGAAATCAGCTTCAAATGCATGCTCGCACACAGGCCTCACTTTGTCCTTTCCCCATGGGTAAAGCACACCAGCCCTACCTGCAGTATTTCTAGGAATTACCCTCTCTGGCTCCCCTAACTGTGACGGCAACTCCTGTCACACACCAAGACAAGCAGGGAGAAGCTGCTTCCCTCAGGCTGCTATTGCCAGGCATGGCTCTTCTCTCATCCACTCTACACCTTGCTCTTTCTGTTTGCTGTCCTCCCGATAGGGTGGTCCTGAGGTCTGAGAAGTGTTGTCACGGAAAGGAAGCTGTTGTGCCAGCTCTGTGTGACAGATAACTGGGTCCCTCCTCATCGCCCACCTTTACTTCCCTTACCTATACTATGGAGATGATCCCACTTCCTCTCGCTGGGGTCTTTAGGTTTGGTAAATCCCAAAGCAACCTGAACAGAAAAGTCACTGCTGGAGATATGTGAATGGAGAGTTCAAAGCCCCTGGGTCAGCACAGAACCCCGTCCTTGGCAGGATCCCGGATGGTGCAGGAGGATGCACAACTTACAGTCCTATAGCATCCTGCGCTTGGTGGGAACTTAAGGGGAACCATCATACCACAAAGCAAGGCAATATTTATGAAGAACTAACATGCTAGGTACCATTTTGTGTGCTTTACTAACCATACTCATTGAGTCCCCAGGACAATTCCACCAGGCGGAAACTCTCATCCCCCTTTTGTGGATGGGGAAAGCAAGGCCCCATAAGCCTAAGCAAATTGCCTAAAGTCACACAGCTAGTAAGCTGTGCCGAGATTTAAAAATTACAACCTACTTCCAGAACCTGTGCTTGGCATAATCATTACTGTGATCCAACAGTCTATACAATCCTTGCTGAGTAGCTGTGTTGTCTCTGCTTGCTTTCATCTAGTAATGACGTGTTCATTACTTTCCAAGTAGCCTGTATTGGTTTCACACGGGTAGACTTTTTTTTTCCTGGCAAGTCTGGTCAAATTTTAGTGACCTGGACCTCACAATGATCTAAGTTCCCTGGAGATACAAGTAGGGAGTAGGTTATAGCAAATGTCATCCTTGCGCATCCTCACATAGAGAGAACTTGGCGGGGCAGGGATGGGGTGCTGGCATTCAGTCAAATCTCTGTCCTGATCACAGAATCCCCCAAGGCACCTAGACTTCTTTGCTACCTCATGGTCCTGATGCTGTGGCTGAGAACTAGACAGGGTGAGTGACCTACCCCAAGGTAGTTGAAGCCAGGAATTAAAATGGTTCTGCCTCAACAGTCTTTTCAGTAGAGGACAGTGGATAATCAGGCCTTACCTCTAGTTATGACCCATAGAATCCACAGCACTCAGTGTATTAATAGGTGCTCACTATCGCCAAGGGAATGAATGTGATCTAAGAGTATGAAGTGCAAGGGCACAGCCTCCTTTCTGGCTGGCCTCAGTTTCCTGGAAGAGTTAGCTTTGCATGCTGCTTTGAGATCCTTAAAAGCATTTCCATGGTAACAAAGCAGAGACTTGCCACTCCAAGGCCAAATTCTTTTCTGTTGCACAGAAGCTGAGCTCACTCCAGAAAAAAAAATACCCTAAATGCCTCCAGTGTCTGAGGAGCAGGCCACTGTCAGTAGGGAGGCCTGAGGAACAGGCTCTGCCAAGGGAGGATCCCCCAGAGCATATCTCCTCAAGGAAGTTCTTGAGCACATCGACCTTCCTGGGGTTTCCATGGTAACAACACTAGGCTAATGGGTTGCCAGGGTGACAGCGCTCTACTGCTAAGATCGCACAGGACTGGACCACACAGGACCGCTGAGTTGAAAAGATGCTAATAACATCTTTCTGAGTTTCTATGACAACAACACTCAAACACTCTGTTGGCTTTGTCCCGAATGCAGATTAGGCCTCCACCCTTCACTCTCAGCAAAGAACACCCTGGAAAGTGGGCCCCCTAGCCCAGCATGCTTAGGATTTGGCCCCTGCTGTTTCTTTCCAGAGGGAAGGGAAGGTACAGGTTTATTTCCCTTCCTCAGTGTCCCTCTGCTTACCATACTGTTTCTCAGAGTGTCTGCTTGAAACAGCCTAGATCTGGAAGGCAGCCTGGGACAGGAACAGGGCTCGACTTGATAGGTGTGGGAGCAAATAGAACTTCGGGTACCTTTGGGGTTGAATGCCTTTCTTGCTGCAGCTGCTCTCCAGCCACTTGAGTTCATATAGTCGCAGAGCAAAGCCAGGAACATGGGGCCAGACTTTTCAAACTCTTTCCAAAGCCATAGCATTAAAGCAAGACCAAAGCCCTCCGTGTCAACCATGGGGTTTCATTCCTCCTACCAGTGTCTCCCTGAGGCACCTACAATCCTGTGGAACACAATTCGAAAAGTCTCAGCTTTGGGTCAGTCCATTTTGTGTTCTGTATGTGGCGAGACTTGAGAACCAGAGAGGTTGAGTGAGTGGCTTAAAGCCCCACAGACAGACATTTGGATAGCCAGAACGAAACCCCAGGGTTCTGGTATTTGTAGTGTTTCTTGTCTTAACTTGGGATGCTATGAATTTCTGGATGACGTCTAACCTGGACTCTTTGAAGCCTAGTTTTTCTGCTTGTTCCTGGAGTTTATAATAAAGGCGTGTCTGGGAGGAGAGAAGGGTCCGCATTTAGGATGGACTTTCCAGACCTGACTTCCACACTTGTATGCTAGCCAGTAGACATGCTTTCTGTGCTAGCCAACGTGTCGTGTCGTCTTTATAAGAAGCCATGAAGGCAGGCATGATTGGCTCCATTTAATGGAAAAGGAAACCAAAATACAGGAGAAAATGAAGCTTGGGCAAACACCTATTTTTTCAAAAGGGTACTACTCAATAGCACCAGCAGAAAATTTTATTAACAGTGTTGACCCATGACCTCTCTCTGGTGACAATGAGCTGAAGCAGGTGGATTCATCCAAATCATTAGAGACCCCTTACTACCTTCTCCCACCAATATCCGCATGCAATACACTGCCTAGTTAGGGGGGACTGGAGGGCAGCTCCACTCTACTCTCTAAAGCAGGAAGCATTTTCTTCTAAATGTTGTGCAGCTGCAGGCCATAATCTTGTTAGTATGAGGATAGCTATGGTGATTCCTAGTTACCATGGAAACTCAGGAACGCGTATGAACATCAGTTGCGGCAGAGGTCTGTACCTATTGGGTGTGGTGTACACTTCTAAAATCCCAGTACTTGGGAAGGTGAGCCACAGGGATGAAGAATTCAAGGCCAGGCTGGTCTACAGAATAAGATCTTGTCTCAAATCAAACCAAACTAAACTAGCAATGACAAAAGTGGCTGTAGGGCCAGCAGGATTGCTCATCAGGTAAATAAATCCCTTGCTACGCAAGCCTACTGGCTTGAGTTCAGTTTCTGGAATGGCATAAAAGTGGGCTCTGTAAAGTTGTCACATGTGCCGTGCATCTGCGTACACATCATACCCACAGTGATAACCAATACAATTTCTTTCAACAGTCTGCAGTTCCTTCAGTCTCGGGGAGCAGCACAAGCACCTCCACACTTCTTGAACATACGGACTTGTGGGGCCATGTGTCTGACTCATGACTTTGGTGAATGTAGACCCTTCTTTTGTGCCACAGCAACTGGCAAAGGATGCAGGCTGCTTGCCAGTGGCTTTCCCAGGACTTCACCTGGACTCTGTCAGCACTGAACTTCCTCAGAATGCACCCCTCCCTCCACTCGAACAGTTTTTTATTTTTTTCATTAAAAATTTATTTTCACTTATTTTTATGTGTATGGGCATTTTGCCTGTATGTGCGTCTGTGTACATGTGTGCCTGGTGCCCATGAAGGTCACAAGAGGGCATCAGATCCTTGGAACTGGGGTAACAGACAGCTGTGAGCTACTGTGTAGGTGCTGGGAATAGAACCCAGGCCTCTGGAAGGAGCAACCAGTGCTCTTAATTGCAAAGCTGTTTTTCTAGCCGCTATCTGAACGTTCCTGTCTTGAACCCTTTGGGTTGTTTGGCAAAACACTGAACACTGGATAATTCATCAACCACAGAAATTAGATTCTCATAGTTCTGGAAGCTAGGAATCCAAGAAGAAAGTGCTGGTAGGTTTGGTGCCTGGTGAGGCTTGCTGTCTGCTTCAGGATGGCACCCTGTGGCCAAGCCTTCCTGAGGGGAAAAACACTGTGTCCTCACATGGCAGAAGAGTAGAACTGGATGCCCACCCCATTTTCAAGTCATCTCTTAAGTCTCCACAAGGGCTCTACCCTTGAGACTTACCTCATAAAGATGTGTAAGTGTGTTCATATGTGAATATGAGTGCAGGTGTCCATAGAAGCCACAGGCATGAGATCCCCTGGAGC
>LOEQ01008557.1:36501-51660 GCA_001685075.1 Bramus lutescens | reverse complement strand
ATGGAGTATGTGATCAATCCGGACTCTCTGAACATGGCTCACAAGGAGAGCTGATTGAGAAGCCAATGACAATGGATCTGGGTTTCGATTCTACTGCATGTACTGGCTGTGTAGGAGCCTAGTCTGTTTGGATGCTCTCCTTCCTAGACCTCAATGGAGGCAGGAGGACCTTGATCTTCCCACAGGGTAGGGAGCCCTGACTGCTCTTTGGACTGGAAAGAGAGGCGGAGGGGTGGGGGGGAGGGAGAGGGAATTGGGAGGTGGCAGGAGGTTGAAATTTTTAATAATAATAATAGTAAAATAAAATAAAAAATTTAGAGTACCTAATACTATATTTGTATAGTGTGATAATATTGAGGATGAATAATTAATAATGTTAAATAAACATCACTATGAAATAAAAAAAGAATTATTAATATGTTTTGAATGTGATTTCATTGCCATATTGCTACTTTCTGTAGTAGGTCATTTTAGTCTCATAATAGTATGATTTGGAAGGCAAAGTTTCTTTGTTCTTTTCAGTGTGATGAAATTACCGTTAGTTTTGTGGCACGTGCCTGCAATCCCAGGACTTGAAAAGTGGAGGCATAGTGATTGGGGTTCAAACACAGCCTCGGCTGGATAATAAGTTTAAAGCTAGCCTGGGGTATATGAGATTCTCTCTCAAAACTAAAAATATAGAAAGAAATTGCTGTTGGAGGCTAATGTACTGTAGCCATCCTAGCTCATTTTTTTTATAATCTGTCTAAGAATTTTTGCTTAGACAGTGAGAAAAAAAACTATGTGTCACTCAGTAGTTTCTTTGAAATCTGTACATATAAAATGCCAGGCAGCTTGATACAATCATGAGCTTCTGTTTCATCCTAATCAGTGGTTCCCAGACAGTGGCCCCAGAGAAACCCAGAGCATCCCTTGGGAATTTGTCAGCAACAGGATTTCCTGCTCCTGACTTCAAGTCTCATAAAGTAGAGCTTTAGCAAACTCTTGGCTGCTTGAATGTCAGACTCAATTCAAGTCTTCTCTATACACTTGTAGAAGCTAAGGCACAATGAAATCATTAGGTACATCTTCTGATTTGATATTAGAACCCCATTTTTTTGTCTAGTACTGTTTTGGTCTCTAGATAGTTTTCTGACTCCTTAAATCTTGAGTCTAGAAATAAATTTTCTTTGAAGTCTAGGGAATGTAGTCTAGGTTTACAAGACAATGTAAAGGTGGAGTTCTCAGGTGTTAAGTTATAACTTGAAAGCATTAGCAAAATGAACTGTAGATGTTGGTAATCTGGGACTATAAAAATTACTCTAGTTTTTCTAGTCTTTGGTGTTCACTGTAAGTGATTTTTAATTTTCTCTGAGTTGATGCCATTTGTGTTCTTTATTTAACATTATTTCTTAAGTATTGGCACTTTACAACCAGGTTTAGGAAAATTTTTAACACTTTTATTACGTTTATTTCTTATTTTGTTTGTTTGTTTTTAGATAGGTTCTTATGAGGTCCAGGTTTGTGTCTGTGTGTATGTATGTGTATGTGTGTGTGTGTTTGTGTTAACAAAAAATGCATGGGAGGTGTTGAAGGAGGGAAGGAAAAGGATAAAATAATGTAATTACACTCTAATTTCAAAAATATTAAAAAGAGAAAGAAGAATTTTGCATTTACATTCATCAAGGAAATTGTAAGCAGAGAAGCATTGATGCTTGCTCTTCTCAAGGTCTGGCAGACTTCAGCAGCGAGCCTGGTCCCAGCCTTATCCTTTCTAGAATACTCATTCTTATTGCATCAGTTTCATATACCGAAATTGTTGAGTTTTATTAGATAATTATTTTGTAAGATGTTTTACAATGTATTGTGATGTAAAGTGTAAAATAGTGCCCAGTGATCCTCTAGATTTCACAGGTATCTGCTCTAATACCTCTGTAATCTCTGCATTTATTAATTATGGTTTTCATTGCTTTTCTTAGTTTAGCTAAGCATTTTCTACCTTATTATCTTTACAAGGAACTGCTTCTTTTATTAACTTTTGTGTTATTTTAGTTTCCATTTCATTGATTTCTGCACTGATTATTATTATTTCTTCCTATTTGTCTGAAGTTTAACTTGCTTCATAACAAGTTGAATACATCATCAGATTATTTTAGATCTCTTTGATTGTTTTTAATATGGATATTCATATCTCTAAAATTACCTCTTGGAACTGCCTTTGCTGTATTCAAAGGATTCCAGTAAACTGTAGTTTGGTTTATTTTCATTGGTTTCTATAACTTTTTTAATTTACTTCCTGATTGTCTCAATTACTCACTGATCATTCAGAAGTATATATGTGAATCTTCATGTTTCTATAGATTCTGTAGTTGTTCTTGCTATATAATCAAGCTTTAGTCCATTATGATCTGATAAGACACAAACAATGATTTATATATGTGAAACCTGTTTTTGTACTTTGGATAAAAATATCAGTGCTTTCTTTTACAAATTAAAGTTACACCGCATCCCCCAACTCCATTCTGTGTCTCTTCAGCTCAGCTAGATGTCATACTCTGTTTGACTATCTTTCCATTCATGGAGTGCAAAACGGACTTCCTGCATGTGTACGCACTGTATGGGAAATACTGTGTCACTGCAGATTTCCACTACCTCTGGCTCTTACAATCTTTCTGCTGTCTTGGCTTAGGAGTTCCTTCTGTTTGTGTGTTGCTTTCATTGGTTAATGAATAAAGAAACTGCCTTGGCCTAGTTGATAGGGCAGAACTTAGTTAGGCGGGGAAGACAGAACTGAATGCTTGGAGGAAGAGAGGCAGAGTAGGAGAGAGCTGCCATGGAGCCGCCAGAGACAGATGTGTCGAATCTTTCCCAGTAAGCCAATGCCATGTGATGATATACAGATTAATAGAAATGGGATAAATCAAGATGTGAGAGTTAGCCGATAAGAAGCTAGAGCTAATGGATCAAGCAATGATTTAATTAATACAATTTCTGTGTGGTGATTTTGGGGCAGCTGGGACGAACAAGTGGACCCTCTTCCTTACAACAGCACCTCTTTTTTATTAAAAATTTCCACCTCCTCCCCTCCTCCCATTTCCCTCCCATNCCCCCTCCATCCAGGTCTAAGAAGGTGAGCATCCAAACAGACTAGGCTCTCACATAGTCAGTACATGCAGTAGAATCAAAACCCAGTGCCATTGTCCTTGGCTTCTCAGTCAGCCCTCATTTGATGATCTTTGAATCTTGGCTTAGGAGGTATATTATAAATTTTCCATTTAAGACTGAGCATTGTGAACTCTCTTATTCTCTGCATCTGGGACAGTTCTGAATCTCTGTGTTAATTACTATATATTGCAGAAAGAAGTTTTTCTGATGAGGATTGAGAGGTGTACCAATTTAAATGTATAAATATAAGAATTAAGGGAAATTTACCACTATGTCAAATTATCATAGTAATAGTATTGGTTTCCCACCTAGGGCCTAAGCAAGGAGAGATTTTTTTGCTCTTTTTTTTTTAGTTCTTTAGCAGTCCTAGGAATGGGTTTGACTTTATGGAGTGGGTTTTTAAATGCAATCAGAAAGTAGTGGATTACTCTCATAACATTTGTGCCACTATTCACTCACAGGTATAACTTACTAGGTCAGTCATTATTATAGTTCAAGTGTTCACAGCTAAAGAAGACTGTTGACTACTAGAGTACATAGAACATATCAGCATTATCTTCGATATCAGCTTGATCCCTCCATGTCCTATGACTCAGGTAGGTGGCATCTTCAGAAATAGAGCCCTGCTGTCAAGTTCTAGAGGGTAATCAAGAGCAATGATAATAGCCTGTAATGTTTGAGTTTATGGAACACACTGAACAATAACTTGAAAAAATGGTAACTTAGATCTGGATTTGAGATTTTTATTTTATTTTTTTATTTGAGCTTTTTATTTGATAGCCTATGGTGCCTGTGTGAGACATTGGCTCCCTGTTATAAAGCAACTCCATTTAAATCCTTTTTACAAATGTATGTACATATGTTTGAGGCTCTTCTATAGCAGTATTTCAATACAGCACTTTCAAAGATCTATTATTCCCCATATGTTTCCTTTTTTAAATTTCAGGGTCCTAGTCATTTGTGTAGGCCACTCCAACCAGTTAAAGGAAAACAAACAAAATTTTGGAGATGTGTTCCTATCATTTTCAACATCAAATTGAGTCAATCTGGTATAATAAAAGGGGCACATAATGTGAGCTTTGGTTACAGCATTACTACCAGCTCAATGAGAAGTTATTCAGCCTATTTGGATATGTTTTGCATTATAATACCTAATTTTTTGCATCAAAATACTTTAATGAAAATGTCTCCCATATCTCAGGCATTTGAACGTTCAATCTCAAGTTGGTATCACTGTTGGGGAGGCTTAGTATGTGTGGCCTTGTTGGAGGAAAGATGTCACTGGAGGCAGGCTTTTAGAATTTAAAGGCACACCCCATTTCTAATTCCCTCTCTTTGCTTTGTGCTTGCAGCCCTAGATGTGAGCCCTCAGCTTTCTTTCATGCTATTCTTCAGTCTATAATGAGGTGGATTGTTACTTGATTCATAACGGAGTATCATCAGTATTGCTACTACTAACATTGCTGATTTCACTTGATAATGTAGTACTTCAAATGCTTCAAAGCCTCAGGAGCTATATTTGTGACGAGAAGAGGAGGAAGGTGGGAGACACACTTCTCCATCAGAGGCATAACCTGGGAGTGCAAAGTCTTCACTTGCAGTTAACAATGACTCTCTGGGACTCATAAGCATTCCATACATGATGAATACTTTTTCTTACCATCACTGAAATAAGCAGTGTACATTTCAAAACCAACAGAAACCCCTAGCAATCACAATTAATGTTAATGATATAGTAATCAAATGTGGACAATAGAAACAAAAATCTAGGGGGAATTGCTGGGTGTTTTTTGTTTTGGGCTTTTGTTCTCTTTTCATTTTTTTAATAATTGTTTCTCTGTGGAGGCCATGTTGGTGTCTGTAGTCTGTGCTGATGCCTGAGATCATGCTGACATTCGTGGTCCTTATTACCTTCAGAGTACATGTGGATGTCTCTGTAAGGCAGTGTTGATGTCTGTGGTCCATGTTATCACCAGAGGCCATGTTGATGTCCCTGGTCTTTGTTCCCACTGGAGGCCATGTTGAGGTTCATGGTCTGTGATGATATGGGCAAGAAAGCTTCTTTTGCAGACTCATAATTGAGAATAAGAGACGTTAAAGGCCTCTGTGACACCCCCTCAGAATAACAGAGACAGTGCAGACAGGAAGCCATTGAGGAGAGTCCTTAAAATTGTGATAGGGATGCTGAAGTGTAGCTCATCACAGCTGATGACTTCTGGCAGGTTTGGGAGGCAGGACTCATTTGTCTTTAAGGGGTTGGCCACTGGATTTTGCCCATGTTCCAGTGAGTATATGTGCAACACAAATGGTATTTGATGTATATTTTTCTTTGGGGTGGGGCACAAGACTAGGAGGAGGGACCTGGGAGAAATGGGAAGCAAGTGTGATTGGGGTGCATTGTGTAAAATTCTCAAATAATCAATCAAAATACTGGCTTAGAAAAAAACTGCGTCTCTGAGAACAACTGACAATTTTTGTGGCTTTGCGTTATCTCCTGTTTGCCTCTCACAGCATAAATAGGAAAAAAAGATAAAATTCTTTAGTGCAGTTATTGGTTGGCTTGAAGCCAGGACAAAATCATATGCCCTAGTTATTAAGGGTGAACAGATGGGGCATTTATGATCATCTAAGGAGAACCCTTCATCCTCAACAGACAGACATAAAAATCTACAGCAACAAAAGTAGAAGTTATCTTTGAAATAACAAAATAGAACTAATTTTTACACTGTTCATAGTTATTGCTAGGATCCAAGAAACTGAAAAAATATGGACTAAGAACATTTTAAGTACCTGTCTTATTTTCTAGAATTATATTTTTTGAATGAGTATCATCTACTCACTGTGACATTTGGCTATTGGTATCCAATAAGGCTATAGCATTTGGCACTTACTATTCATTTCTAATAATGTGAAGCATATGTCAGGCATATGTTCGTTTATATTTGCATCATTTGTATTTGCAATGTTATGGCAACATATTATATGCCCCACACTATACTTATACTCTCATGCAACATTATTAATACTTGCTAGTAGTAATAAGTCAGATGAATATAGTATCATATTCAATAAAATGCCCTCAATGTTGTCCTAAAATAGTATTTTCTCTGGAAACCTGGACCCTAAACATCTTCATAGAAAAAATTAGTGCACCTCAAAAGCTAACTAGGTATTTGTGGAGGAAAAATGTATAGCTTTGAGTTCTGGAGTCAGAGAGAAGATTATTCACACTTATTCCTCATCACTCATTCACTATGAAAAGCTTTGAAAGGCTAGTTAAGCTCTACAATGCTTAGCTACCTAATTCATTCTCCTTGTAAACTAATATAACTTCAGCAACTGAAAAAAAATGAAGAATGTATGTTTATCTGTGTCATCATTAAATTCTGCCCAGAATTTAAAATGGAGTAATTTTGACAGTTTGGGTTGCATTTCTTGGACTTAAATACTTTTACAGGAATCACATTCTTCCTCAAGCCCATATATCAGAACTGGAAAGATGGCTGAGTAGTTAAGAGTGCTTGCTCATTGCTTTTGTCAGGACCTAAGTTCACTTTCTAGCACTCATGACAGCTCACAACTGCCTGTATCCCCAGTTCCAGTCAGGCACCCTCTCCCTGCCTCCAAAGTCTCCTTCACAACTGTGGTACATATAAACTCATACAGACATGCACTCATACACATAAATAATAAAGAAATAAACATATTAAAGATGGTAACAGCGATTCTTTTTGCAAAACTCAAGTTTTTAATTATTATTTCTAAGTACTTGATGTTTATTATGTGTTGAGATGATTATATCTAGAAAAAATGTTCACTATATAGATCATAATCATAGTTACTACATTAATAGATACATTTTTATCCCCATTTGAAATTAAAGAAATTCCAATAATAGACAAAGTAGAGCTTAAACCCAAAAGTGCTTGGCCCCAAAAGACGTGCCTCTGATCATCACACTTTTGTCTTTATAAATGTGTTTTTGTCTGTTACGAAAGACATTAGAGGAGAATGGAATCATTTTATTGACTGCCCGACTTTAAAAGGACTTGTATAAAAGAAAGAATGACCATCTTAGTCAAGGACAAAATCAAAGAATGGCAAGAACATGCCCACACAGTACCTACACGGCAAAGTGTCTGTGTGAGCTGAGGCTTATCAACATGTTAAAGACTAAAAAGAATTTCTTCAGGTTTTGGCTACACTTGGCACAAAAAGAATAAAAATGCCCAAGGTGAATGCTTGGGTCAAATAATATCAGATGACAGAAAAGTAAGCAAAATGACTCAACTACTATTTTTCTCCTTCATTTTCCTTCAAAGAGAGTGGCCTTCAACTTGAAAGAGTAGGATAATTATGACTTGACAGGGCATCATAAGATAGATGAGTATTTAGGAAGAGAGTTCTTTGGCACTTCATATTAGATAGCATATAAAGGGCAAAAGAATTAGATTTTAATGAGAGAGAAAAGTCGTAAGATTATAAACACAGGACAACTCTAGAACTCTGAACTCAGTTAAGCAGGCATTTATGCACCAGGCTTGTTAACAGAAATGATTTGTCAATGAGTAAAGGTGAAAGTTCCTTTTTTTCAGAAGTATTTTTATTCTTCTTTGGGTTTTTGAGACAGGGTTTCTCTGTGTAGCTTTGGCTGTCCTGGAACTCACTCCGTAGACCAGACTAGCCTCAAAGTCACAGAGATCCATCTGCCTCTGTCTCCCAAGTGCTGGGATTAAGGGCATGGCACCACGGCCTGGGCAAGAGTCTCTTTTCTCTAGGGCTCACAATTCGGTGAAAATATTTTCAAATCTAGACTGTCTTATAAAGTAATCTGTGATGCTCTTCAGATTTAAACAATGAGTCAGCTAGTAATGCATAGTAAGTAAAAATTGCTGGTTTGGAGAAGGAGATGTAGAAATCAGTTTCGAGTGTGAGATCTCAAGAGGGTTTACAGAAAAAGTAATACTTAACCCTTGCTGAAGATAGCCAGAATTTCAACTAGCAGAAATGAGATAAAGGATATGGTAAAGCAATTAGAGCATGAGGGTCATGTCATTTGAAGCTTTGGAGTAAACGGATACATAGTTCAATTGGGGAGTACAAATGGAGTCATTATTTTTAAGAAATCAAGCTGGGGCTGGAAAGATGGCTCAGCAGTGAAGAGTACTGGTTGCTTTATGATCCCAGGTTCGAGTCCTAGCACACACATAGTGGATCACAGTTATGTGTAAATACAATTTTAGGGTATCACACGCCCTCCTCTGGCCTCTGTGGGCACCAGGCATGCATATGGTGCACAGATACACATTTATGTATTTATGTCTGAGTAATTATCACCATATACACAGAATGGTGCTTCTGAAATATTAGTATTCAACAAATAAAATAAAGGACAGGAGAGAAAAACTTGAAAATAGATAATTGCTACCTCAATTTTTTATAACTGAAGACATGATGGATCTCGGAATACATTTCTTCAAAATACTCCCAGGGTTGGGAATACAGTTATCAGTGTAAATTCTCATTCCTAGATCTTCCTCACTTTTTTTCTCACCTTTATTACTTTGGGAATTACAAAGTTACAGTAAAGTTGAAAGAATTATTCAGCAAGCAAACACTATCTTTCTTTTTCTGCTTCTTTTCCTTCTTTAGGAACCATTTGAAGTTTTTCACATAGATGGCTTCTTTCTTTAAAAAACTGGGGTCAAGAAATATAATGTATCCGAAGGACTTGAAAACCTTTTTTCTTTAAATCTGCACAAACGAAATGGGAAGGTAGGGGTTAAATGATCACTGAGTGAGTTTAAAGTTAATTAAATTAACGCACTAAAGAGTGGAGACTAATGAGTCCATTTTAACCAGGGGGCAGATAACTGCTTTAAAAGGCTGTGCCCTTGCTGAAATTAAAATTAAAGTAGTCCTGATGAGAGTTTATTCCTGGATAATGTCTAATTCTACATTTTCCCCTACAACTGGTGTTTATTGGAAATCATCCTTAGAGTTTAAAAAATATATGCAAAAGGGCTCCAGGAAGCTACAGAAGACGTGCATCTCTGAGTTATCAGACATTTAGGATGACTCGCGTCATCTAGTTGAATCTCTAGTCATTTCTACCCCTTTGCAGGAAATTGAGATTTTAAAACTTCCAGGCACTCAAACCATGAAAGAACTGCCTACACATAGCAGACTAGCACTTGAACGAAATAGCTTTGCCAATGTTAGGTCTTCTCACCAAACCTGCAGCTGTAGTTTCAATTGGTCCTCATAATTCAACTTTTTAGATGTGTTAGAGGCCTCTTTCATATATTAAAAAGCATAAAATTTTGTGTCTGGAATGTGGCTCAGTAAATTAAACTTTCAAACAAAATTCCTAATGCGTAAGCTTTTCCTCTGAGTTTTAGCACGAACTGAACTGTTTAGACGAGGCAAGTGTTTTCTAAAATAAAGCTCCATCCTTTGAAGATGTTCAGATTTTTTTTTACACATAAGATTATAATTTGTTAGCAGATGGTCAGATGCTAAGCTTAATCAGCTGCAAGAGGAACACCGTGGACTCTTTCAACGAGAAACTCTTTCTGTGTTGTGAGTTATCTACTTAAGATAAATATAATTTAGTGTTTTTATCTTCCCTTAAAAACATGGCTTTTTTTAAAATCTTGGACTGCATTTTGGAAATCCTTTCATCTCTATATATTCTCTGAAAATAAGAAGATAGTAATCAAACAGCATTTATGTTCTGGTGGGTGGAAGGTTATGAAGACCTTCCCACATGGACTCTCTTGGATGAGGAGGTGATTGCTCTTTAAATCAGTTAGCTAGGGCTACCTGCATAAATCAGAAGGGGACAAGGAAAAACTTTTGAATTTAATATTTTAAAAGACATTTTATGGAAGGAATCTGGAACAAATTGTACACTTATCTGTATCCATCGAGTCAGTATTATTGGATTACAATTTGCCTCTGACTGCCAGCCAGAAAAAAAACAGTGGGCTAGATTGGGAATAAAATCTGTAAATGGATCAAAACAGAACCCTAAATGTATTATTCTATCAGAAAGGGAAGTTACCAAAAATACATGACTGTGACTGTCACTTACACATGACCTTTTAATACTCTTTTAGCAAAATCAAGAGAACTATTACCTGAATGCCTGAGCCTTATGAAAATAATTAACAGCTACCAAGTGCTTAATATTTGCCAGGTGCTTTTATAATTACTTTAGATCGGGGGCTTTTAACCTTGGCTGCAAATTAGAATCATCTGGAAAGCTATAAAATTCCAGATGACCAGGTCTCACTGGAAAGCAATTAAATCAGTATATCTGTGGGTGGCTTCCATCCAAGCATGAGTGGTGCTTAAAATCACCAGGTGACTGCAACATTCAGCTGACTCTGAGAATGATTTTTTGATCAGCCAGTTTATTTAATCTATACAATTGCGCTTTAATGTGAAATACTTTTTATCAGCAGCAGCGGCAACAGCAGCAGCAACAGCCGTCATAATTTACAAGTGACAGAACTCTTGAAGAGGAACCTGAGACTTATTTCCTAAGGGCAGCAACTAATAAGTGACAGGAACCCGGTTTGAACTCTGGCAATATAGTTCTATTGTAGCACTATTATGTAATCAATATTCAAATTAAAATTCAAAGGCTAACAAAGAATTTATCAGCCTCCAAACCTCCAGTCAGAGATGTTACTTAGTATCCTTCAAATAATTTTAATTTGTTTGGAAGTTAACTTTAGGGCTGGGTATGTTGTACAGTTAGCAGACTGCTTACACAAGTGCTCAAAGCCCTGGGTTTGAGACTCAGCCCCAAATGAACCCAGGGTGGTGATGCATACCTGCAGTCTCAGCACTCAGAACACGGAGCCAGGAGGACTCGAAGTTCAAGCCATCCTTGGATACATCTCAAGTCTAAGGCCAGCCCGGGTTACACAAAATTTGTCTGAATGCATATAGATGCTTGAATGTTAAATTTATTTTAAAAAACAAAAACAAAAAACACTGACTGAGAAAAATTGATGCCCTCTTATTAATGTTGTAGTAAAATTAAGTTTTCTGATTTCAAATTTCATCTAGAAATGTAAAAGAATAGTCTCAGGTTAAGCACAATTTATTTCTTTTTTTTAGAACAGTCAAGAAAATGCATATTGGCACAAAATTTTAAAAAGACTTATTCTATAAATCCTCAAATTTATTTTCATATATTCAAAACTCAGAGAGATTACTTACTATTTGGCAAACATTATTTTAGTTCCTTACGAAATTATCTTAATTCTAGTATTTTTTTAAAAATGTATCCTTATATTTAACCTTGTAGCTTACATATTTTATTATTATTTAAATATTCTTGAAGTTTTTAGAATGTGGTTATAAATCAGACATGTCATTTAAGTCAATAACTGGGATGAAGGCATACAAACTTATTAAAAATTAACTGAACTAAAAGGCATATCTAAAATATTGGATGACAATATCTGAACTGAAAACTCTCAATTGCCAATAACTCCTTAGCTACAGGTGGACATCATGCCCATCTAACCCCTCCATGCTACTATTTTGGCTGGATTGTCCTTATGAAGGTCTCATGAATGCTGCCTCAATTGCTATATGAATTCATATGTACAACTGCCATGCTGGCTCCAAAGAAACACTGTTTATTTGTAGCCATGGATGACATCTGGCCCTGACAATCTATTTACCCTTGCTTCTACAATGATACCAGAACCTGGGAATGAAGGGTTGTGGTGTAGTTGTCCTGCTTAGAGCTGAACAGTTCATATTCTCTTATTCTCTAAACACTGAAAGATGCAGTAATCTATGGGTATAACAATAAGTCATTAGAAGTGAGTTTAATCCTATACCCATTTGGCAGGATATATTCTTGAGATGTTAAAAAATAAATCTCTATGTACTTTTAATTTTGGTATATTTCTAGCTAATAGACAAAAACAAATGCATATTTGGCGGTAAACTGAGTATTTTTAAACATGTATACATTTACATTTTGCAATTTTTAAAACAGATTACAAATGTCTAGATCTACAAATACTTACAACATTTTTGAGACAGGGTCTTACTATTTGTTCTAACTGGTTGAGAACTAGCTATGTAGGCAAGGCTGGTCTCTAACTCACAAAGTTCCAGCCTCTGTCTCCACATTGCTCAGATTAAGCTTTTATCGAGCAATTCATAACACTTGGAAATTTAGTCTACTGATTCAGCTTTTCTTACCTGGGCACAAAGCAAAACATCAAGTGACTTGGCAAGAAATTAAATCATCCTGCACTAGATTAAATATTTGAATACATCTATCATTACATGGAAGCAAGAGCATGTAGTGATTAAGGACCTGAGTTTTATATACAAATGTTCTAAGTTTGGATCTTGGCAATATATCCAATCATCTCAGATCAATAAGGAATGAGGTTTTCCTGGTATACGACTTTCAGTATTCAAACAGGAAGTTTCAGACAAATTGGAGCAAGATGTTTAAATTCTAGATCCAGTATTTTCTGGCTGCATGGCCTTGCACAATTTATTATACTTCTCTGTGAATCTGCAAGGTAAAAAATAACACTTTATTCTGTTTCAAAAGATAAATAGTGCAATGAAAAAAAAGCCCTAAACATATATAGCGCATGGTACACATCATCAGTAATTGTCTCAGTAATAGCAGTAGAAGAGAGAGACAACACATGGGTTTCAGAAGTTTTAAATATGTCAGTTATTTACAAACTAATAGAAGAGAGTGTGAAAGCAATACTACTACAGAAAAACTACAACGAAGCCTAGACTGCATCAATTACATCTATAGTGTTCAGAATAAAAGGGTGATTATCTAGTTCCATCACTTTGATAAGCCCACATCAAGAAGTGTGATCCTCTTAAACAAATAATACTGAGAAACTAGGCGGTCACATGACGGAAAATACAAATGGATTGTGATCTTTAAGGCTGTATATGCGAATCAACTCAAATGTACCAAATACTGGAGTAGTTACTTCTCTGTTGCTGTGGTAAACTACCACGACCAAGGCAAACTTAGAGAAGAAACAGTTTATTTGCGTTTATAGTCCCAACGGGGCAAGGCATAATGCTGAGAGATTGTTGTGTGGCATGCTCCTCCAAATTGAACCATTCCCTGAAAATTGAAGCATTTCCTCCAGGAGGAAAGGAGAGACTCCTGAGCCTCAGCCTCTAAACCCTGGTAAACAAAAGGTACATGTCCCGGAGAACAAAAACATGGATGATGCTTGAGGGCCCTGACTAACTCGGTGAAAAGGAGCCAACAATTGCTGGAAGTGGAGACTCTGGCTGGACAAGCTGAAAAGGAGACAGCCAGACTGTGGAGCTCTATACTTTCAAAGCCAGTCCCCAGCGATGAGCTTCCTCCAACAAGCTGCACTTCTCCACAACCTCCCAAAATAACACCAGCAGCTATGATGCAAGTGTTCAAATAGGAGCCTGGAGGGGCATTTCTCATTCAAGCTTTCACAAGGACTATAACCTAAGACCTGCAAGTTTGAAACTACTGGGGAAAATAGGGGAAACTTCCAAAATGGGGTATAGAGTACTGAAGATATAGCACAATGAGACAACGCTTACCTAATATGCTCAAACACTTTCCTATATATACCTGCTATACTTAGTTTGACTTCTGTCAGTCAATGGAAGAATATGGGGTAGGGATAGTGGAGATGGAGGGCGAGATAAGATAAACTTAGCTACTCAAAAGCAAATCCTTCCTTCTGATCCCCACTGAAAATGGCAGTAGAAGAGTTGTTGTTGGTCATAGTGGTTCATGCCTACAATCACCAACTTGAGAGACCAAAGCAGAAAAGTGAAAAGTTTGAGACCAGCCTTAACTATATAGGAAAACCATGCTTCAAAACAAAAATTTAGGCTTAGGGAATGACTTTTCTGTATAGGAATGCAGTGGTTCAAAATTAAGAACAAGAATTTATAGCCAGGATTATATCAATTTGAAAAGCATCTGCACAGCAAAAGATATAATCAACAGCATGGAGAGACAGTGTGCAAAATGAAAGAAAATTGCCAACTATTCCTGAAACAAGGGTTCAATACCTAGGATATACAAAGAATTTTTAAAATTCAAATACAGTCAGAGCAAACAGTCTACTCAATAAATGGGCAATTGAATAGGATAGTTCCGAAAACAGGCGGCCAATAAATACATGTGAAAATGCTCAACATATTTTACCATAAAGGGAAAAGTATGTCAAAACTACACTAGTGTTGCCTCTCACCTCAATCAGATGAGATGCGTCAAGTATGCAAGCCAAGTGGTGTTGGCACATGCCTTTAATTCCAACGCTTGAAAGACGGAGGCAGGCAGATTTTTCTGAGTTCGAGGCAAGCCTGATCTACAAAGTGAGTTCCCGGACACCTAAGGTTACACTGAGAAACCCTGTCTTCAAACACACACATACAAACACACACACACACACACACACACACACACACACACGTACATGACAGCAATTGTTGATAAGGATGTGGAAGGAAAGAACCCTTAGTCATTGCTGGGAAGATAAATTAGTCCAACCACTATGGAAATAATCATGGCTGTATCTCACCCCCCACCCACACACACTATGATAAAATTATTTGACTGTTTATAAAAAATGGCTGTTTAACAAAAGGAAATTTCAGCAGAGATACTAGCACATGCACGTTAACTGAAGCACTATTTACACCAACAGATAAATTAATGGAATCCTGGGTTACCTATACAAAGAGATATTTTATACAGCCATTAAGAGGAATTAGAGTATTCCATTTTCAGGACTATGGGTGAAAATGAATATTATGAAAAGTAAAATAAGCCAGTTCCACAAATATGAGTATATCTATCTAATATGTGTGAGTTCTGAGCTGTAAAAAAATATATCAAAGTAAAAAGAGGACTGTGGATAACCTACAAGGGGGAGAAGAAAGGGGAGGTGTAGAGGAAGTAACAGTGGGGTAAATATGATCAGCGTGCAATAT
>LOEQ01008556.1:31945-48040 GCA_001685075.1 Bramus lutescens | reverse complement strand
ATTTTTAATTTTTGGCTTTTTGAGACAGGGTTTCTGTATATCTTTTTCCTGGAATAACTCTGTAGAGCAGGCTGTCCTTGAACTCACAGAGATCCACCTGTCTGCCTTCCAAGTGCTGGGATTAAAGGTGTGTGCTATACCACACCTTGAACTCACAGAGATCTGTCTCTGCCTTGCAGGCATTGGGATTAAAGGTGTGTAGTTTAATTTTAAAAAACTACTCTTTTTTTGTTTTAAGGACTTTACCCTTTAGCATGCATATATTTTTAACACACAGTAAACCATTTAGAGGTTTTTTTCATCCCTCTTTACTGTATATCTCTCTTTTTCTGACCACATGAGTCTTTAATTTACTAAGCAATATGGGTAGGATTAAAGCCATGGCTTTGATGGCTGAATCCAGCCCATTCCTTAGCTTTCTGTGATTCCAGCCCCATGGCAGAGGTACTGGCTGTAGCCATGTTTATCTCCACAACTCTATGGCATGTAGAGGTCCCTGCCAGCAAGCAAACTGCAGCAGTGTGCTCACAAACCACACTCAAATGCTTCATAGTCAGACCACCTGCTTGAAAGAGTCAGAGTTTGTCATGGCAAGATGGCCCAGAAAACCAGCATTTTAAAACAGAACAGCTTTTTTCTAGCTATCACTGAAAACCAAAAAGCATGCTTTTATCAACACCATTTAAGTGTTTTGTGGCAGGACCTCTTAACTGAGCTTCACGGTTTTGCAGCTAAAGCTGAGTCAGGAAGCTCTTACTTGCCTCTAGCAAGCAGAGCTGACCCAACATGCTTTATTCTTTCCCAAGCTTTCTCAGGCTTTCTGTGGATGCAGTATCCACATGGGTGCCATTCTGTAACATGAGGGCTTGCTTGTTGGGGTTTCTGTCCTGCCCAGTTTCCACAGCTGGCAAGTCCCAAAGAAAATCACACAGAGGTCTCCATAAGATTATAAACTGATTGGCCCATTATCTCAGGATTCGTATTAGCTCTTATAACTTATATTAACCCATTACCCTTATCTATGTTAGCTACATGGCTCGGTACCTTTTTCAGCAGGGCAGGTCACATCCTGCTTCTTCCATGATCTGGGCAGGACTCAGAGGAATGGGCTTTGTCCTTCCTAGAATACTTCTGTTCTTATTCTCCTCCTCTACTTCCTGTCTGGTTTTCTTGCCTATACTTCTTGCCTGGCTATTGGCCAATCAGCATTTATTTAAAACATAATTGACAGATATCGAATTGTTCTCCCACACCAATACACACATACACACAAAAAAAAATGACTGCAAAACATTGTCAAAATAAGGAGTGACAGCCCTTCAGAATATCCTGCTTCAGAGAAAGTCTACTGGATATGGTAGACCTGTAGGCCGGAGATGGATACCCCAACATTGCAGAAGAAGCTTGGGTGATTGTTCAGCCAGCCAGCTGTTTTTGTCATTTCTCACATTTTTTTGGAAGCCACTTGCTCAAACTTCCTGCTTACTCAGTTAATATTATTTACGTCTTGGTTCTCTGAGGGAGTTGGAGACTAGATAGTTATAGTTTTCTTTATTTATGAGGCTCAGAAAAGATATTCACTAAAGAGGTGTTAGTGTATAAGATTGAAAGATATCAAATGATAGTTTTGGCTGGTAATGCAAGTTATGATAGAAAGTAAATTAGGTGCAAGACTTTAGACTTGCCAAGACAGGACAGATATGGAGTAGTATTTTCTCTGAATTTGTCAAATGCAAATGGATAGACATTGTTGGTGTACTTATTGCCTGGATATATTGCATACAGTTATTGTACTTCTTGTACATAGTTTTCCTCAAATTAGTTACAACCTTTTTTATATTAGACAAAAAGAAGAAATATAGTGATATTTGTTTAGGATCTAACGAAAGATCAAAGTGCAAAGTTAGTCACACTAGTCAGCTATACAGCCATACATACTTTTAATCCTAGGACTCAGAAGTTAGAGACAGGCAGATCTCTGAGGGTTCAAGGCTACTCTGGTCTACACAAGATTTATCCAGAAACAAATCCAGGTGGTGGTAGCTCACACCTTTAATCCTAGTGTTTGGGAGTCACATGCCTTTAATCCCAGCACCAGGGAGGTAGAGACAGGAGTGATATTGCTGGGTGGAGAAAATAATATAAAGGGGAAGAAACAGAAACTTACTGGAGTCTGAGGATTTGTGGAGGCAGGATAGCCCATCTCAGTCTGAGGTAGCGGTAAGAGCCAGTGGCTGCTTTGCTTCTCTGATCTTCAGTGTCTCTAGGTTTTTATTATTCATGATACACACCATAATAATCAAAATCTCCTAATGCAACATTACCTCAATACCCCAACAAGAATCACCAAACACTGAAAACACACCAAATCCCCTAACACAACATTACTTCAACCCCTTCATCTCACCAACCCCCCTAAGATCCTTGTCTAGGTAGGTGTTAGTGTATTCTTTGTTCTTTTTTATTGTATTGGCTTAAAAGCAGGATCTTGCTTTCTTACAGTCCTTAATACTAAGTGTCCAAGGTCAAGTTCAAGCACAGTTGGTTCCTGGTGAAAAGGCTCCTCCTAGCTCATCAGTAGCCACCTCTCTCCCTGTATCCTAATGAGGTCTAAAGAACAAATGGCTCTCTAGGAGCCCAGCTTCTCCTTCTTCTTGTCTCCTCTTCTCAACACTCTAATTAAAACTTTTATTCTTAATTGACAAAATTTCAAATTGTCACTTGTCAATTATCCAACAAGACTTTAAATAATTTGGGCACAGCCCTTTTCACCCACAGCTCTGTGCATCCTCCCCTTCTCTAGTAAACACCTTTAGCTGATCTCCTGAAGCAAGACCAGAAGTTCATGGTTCCATGCAAATTTTTGTGCAATCTCTTATGCTCTTCCAACGTCGGCAAGTGAAAGTACCAGGCAGCTTAGAACCTCCTTAGGTTCCTTAGGATTTCATATTCTGAACCTCTCATGACTGGCTCCCTTCCCTAGCTATCTCCAACTGTACAAACACACCACACACACACACTCATGCACACGAAAAAGAATGAACAATGTAGAAATACATTCAAAACATCTGTCTTTAATTCAAATATAAGACTAAAATTATTATGCCACATTATTTCCACACAGTCAATGGCCCATTTTTGCATTATAAGTAAAGGGAAATATCATTTATTCTCAAGAGAATAAAATATGGATGCTAGCTTTGAGGGCAAGAGAGAAAATAGCTTTGAGGGTCTGGAATAATGGAAAATCAGTGCCACATTGATGTTTTTGTCTTAGCTTGATCTCTCTCTCTCTCTCTCTCTCTCTCATGCACATGCACGTGTCACTCTCACATTCATTCTCCTTCGCCCCCTCCCCCTCTGTGTGTCTCTGTCTGCTTCTGTGTGTCTCTGACTCTGTGCGTCTCTGTCTAACTGTGTGTCTCTGTGTGTCTCTGTCTGTTTCTGTGTGTCTCTGTCTGACTCTGTGTGTCTCTGTCTAACTGTGTGTCTCTGTATGTCTCTGTCTGACTGTGTGTCTCTGTGTGTCTCTGTCTGTTTCTGTGTGTCTCTGTCTGACTCTGTGTGTCTCTGAATTGTATGTATGAGTTACAGAAATCACTCTTTGAGCTGCCTCTCACAGACGCCTATGTGTGAAGTGTCAATCAACTTCCCTGTCTGGGCATAGATGCTCCTAGATGACAAGGAGGGTCTTCAGGAAGGAACAATGAAATTTGGACAAGCAATATAACACTGCACCCCCTAGATCAGGGCTTCTCATCTTCAATGCTGCTGACATTTAGAGCAGTATAATATCTGTCACAAAGGCCTGTCTTATGCATGGTGGGATGTTTAGCATTGTCCCCAGCTTCTACCCATGAGACACTAATCGCACCCCCACACACCTGTCACTCAGTTGTGACAACTGAAAATATCTCCAGACATTGCCAAATATCTCCTAGGGGATAAATTTGCCCCAGTGAGAAGCACTGCCCTACAACAGACAGACATAAGCCTGGACAGATTTCACTCCAGAGTTAAATTGGAGTGTTAGGTCCCACACATTCCTGAATCATATCTTGCTAGCACCCACCCCTGCTCATAGGGACAACTGGTTGCCTTGTGGAGAGAAACCTGCTCAACCCTGTCCATGCATAGAAAATGATGTAGATGCAACTTTATCACCAGAAACCTTGGTGCATGTGCGTGTGTTTATGGTTCTGGTTAAAACTGGTTCCTTGGGGTGTGCATGCACTCCTCTGACTGGATCTAGCAATGGCAACTCCTTCTTCACCTTCTCTATCCCCTCCTTCTCATCTTGCCACTACCCACCAAATTTCTTCACGGATGCCAGAGACTTAACCTTCCAACCTTTTCCCTTACACTGTGGTTTTAAGCACCATCCTTAGCCCGAAGACCCCAAGTTTTGTTTCTGGCCTTAGTGTTCATGCTGAATCCCAGACTTTTGTATCCTGCTAGCTACTTGGCCTCTTCTCATTGCCGTTTCCCACTTCTCACACTTAATATGCCAAGGAAATACCTTGCTGCTGCTATGTCTAGCTGTTTCAATCTGTCTTCATTTATGAAAATGCCACCAACAGCCCCAATATTACACAGATTAGTAAACCAAGAGTCAAAAAGAGGGAATGCAGTGATATTTTGCTTATGATCTAACAAATAAAGCTAGCCTGAAGATCAGGAAAGCAAAGTAGCCAAGCCACTAGAGAGCTCCTACCTCTGTGGAATCTTCAGACTTAAAAGAGAGTGAGTTCCAGTCTCATCCCACCTTATATTCCTCTCTAGTGCTGGGATTAATGGCATACACCACCACTGCCTGGCCTAATATTATTTAGTTCTCAGGTCTCTGAGGGAGTTGAAGACTAGATATAGTTTTCCTTGTTTATGGGACTCAGAAAAGAAATTCACTAAGGAAGTATAAAGTATTTAAGGCTGAGAGATAGCAAAAGACAGTTTTGGATGGTAATGCAAGTTACGATAGAAAGTAAGTTAGGTGCAAGACTTTGAACTCACCAGTATAGATATGGAGTAGTATTTTCTCTGAATTTGTCAACTGCAAATGGATAGACTTTGCTGATGTACTTATTGTCTTTATATATTGTATATAGT
The DNA here is from genome assembly GCA_001685075.1 of Bramus lutescens. NCBI lineage: Eukaryota > Metazoa > Chordata > Mammalia > Rodentia > Cricetidae > Bramus > Bramus lutescens. The sequence continues at coordinate 42,934 of LOEQ01008556.1, read as the reverse complement.
TATTGTACTTCTTGTATATAGTTTTTCTTACACTAGTTATAACTGTTTGCATATTATATGAAAGGGGAAATATAATATTTTGTCTATGAGCTAACAAATAAAGCTTGCCTGAAGATTAGAGTACAAAGCTAGCCATACTAGCCAGCCATACAGGCTAGGCAATGGTGGCACACACCTTTAATCCCAGTAGCCATACTGGTTAGCCACAGAGTCTGGGCAGTGTTGGTGCACGTCTCTAATGCCAGCACTAAATAGGAACATAAGGTGGGATGAGACAGGAACTTGTTCTTTTTCAGTCTGAAGATTCCATAGTGGTAAGAGCTTTCCCTCCATAGTTCTTCAGTTCTCTTCACACAAAATCCAAATGCAATTTTCCATGTTCCCAGGACTTGCTAGATCTGCTTTGCCTAAGTGTTCCCAGTTATCTGTTGGCTTCCTTCCTCTCTGTCTCTCTGTCTTCCTGTCTGTCTCTGTGTCTGTCTGTTTCTCCATCTCTGTCTATCTCTGTCTCTCTGTCTGTGTGTGGGTCGGTGTGTGTGTGTGTGTGTGTGTGTGTGTTTGTGTATATGTAGGTGCACATGTCTGTGAGGACCAGAAGTCAACTTTGTTTCTCAGGCAATTCTCTCTCTCTTTTTTAATCACTGTTTTGAAGACGATCTCTCACAGACCTAGCTTTCACTGATTAGACTAGGTTGTATGGTTGACAAACTCCAGGAATTAATGTCTCTCCCTCTCTGGTGCTGAGATTACAGGTATGTACCACCATACCCAGCTTCTGTATTACCCAAGTCTTCCTGCTTGCTCAGTTTGAGCTTCATCTGAGAGATAACTTACTGTTTCATTGGCCTTTTTGTTCCATACCAAGTGTCTTTCTCTTGTGTCTCCAAACACTAATCTTTTGCAGCCCAGAGCACCCATGGTACTTGTCCAAACTCACATTCCCAATATTGTTTCCATGGTCAAATCCTTCTGACTTCTCAGCATCCGTTTAACTGGCCCAGGCACACCCTGTTTTCTATTCTGTTATGTGTTATGTTCATCTCTGCACTCCTAGAACTTAGCATGATGCTGAGACTATGACATTCACTCAGCCAACACTCCTTAAGCAAAGTGGATGAGTCAGCACCACCACTAGGAGATGTCCTTTGCTAATGCTTTGCTGTGTGCTCTTCCTATTTTAACACTCCCATTTGTTAACACTAGGAATTAAGATACAGTTTGTAAAGTGCAGAAGTAAGAAGTTTTTGATTTAGGTATGAGTGCAAATGCCATCTCCTTAGAGACCCTCACCCAGCTTCTCAGATGAAAGTGCCCCTTCTCTCTCCATCATGACTGCATCATCCTGCTTCAGCTCTTCAGGCAGCACCTCCAGCTGTATCATGTTCTTATTGTGGATTTATTTGTCTCTCCTGAGGCTCCCATGTGCTCTCTGTGAAGCCAGAGATCAAGTTCATCTTGTTTGCTGTTTAACTCCTAGTACCCAACAGTCCCCCTGGGATAGCAAGTGCTCCATAAATGTTTGCAGGATGATGAGTGAGTATCTGAAGGTTCTCTGCCCGGGAATCTTCTGATCTCGACGAAAACTGTCTGCTGGACTTACAGGAGAAGCCCTTTAGCTATACTCGGTGTTTCAAGGCCCTCATCAGCTGCACAGAGACACTGACAAGCTTAAGATGTGCTCTGTCCTAAGCTGTTACATGCTTTTGGCTCAGCCTGCAGAATGCAAAGTGACATTTACCCTTATGAGAGATGAGGCCTTACCTTTCTGGCCTAAAAACGGGGGTCTTTAGCTCATCTGTCAACAAGAGCAGTTCTGGGAGCTTCTGACCCTAATCAGACTGACAACAAGCATCAGCCTGAGTGTCTTTGGGTGATGCTGTGGCACTAGGACCAGAAGATTTAACATGAAGATGCTGCTGAGGGAAACAGAAGAAGAAGGAAAGGTAGGCTTTACCTGTAGCTTAGACCTGAAGGTCTTCTCTGGTCTTCTACTACAAAGATCATAAGGCACCAAAGTGGTCAGGGATCCTTCACTAAGCTAGTGACATGAGAATCCTCAGGGCATGTTTGCTATCCAATGATGTAGTTCAAGCCCCTGATATGTAGGAAGGTAATAGGGACCTCAGATCCAAGCTTTGTTTCCAATCTGCTTCTACTTAGACATGCTTTTCTTGAGGGCTCCATGGCCCTGGCCATCACCAGGATAGACTCTATTTATTCATCGAGGCCCTAGAGTCCGAGTGCTCCTTTCTGATTGGTGTCATGAATCATAGGAGGCATGTCACTCAGGGTCCGTGAGACTTGGCTGAGTACGGTTTTGTGTTGCTGTTGAGGGAGGGCTCTGGGCATGCTCACCTGGTATCAACTTCTCAACCATACACTTAGCCCTCTTTACTTTTGATTTTGATGCAATGTGATATAAGTTCTCACTAAATTGCCCAGGCTGGCTTTGTACTCTCTCAAGAGCGGAGACTAACCTTGAACTTGCGGTCCTCTTGCCTCAACCTCTCTCCCCAGTATTTTGGATTACAGACCTTAGTCTCCAGACCTGGCTACGATGAGGGGAGGGGTACAGAATTCTTAAGGTCAGTATAAATAGAGAGTACCTTTTTAAAGATTTAAGAAGCATGTTTTAACATTTTTGAGCTTATATTCATCACAAGTAGTGAAAGATTGTTTTTCTAAGCTGATCAGTCTCGTGCAGGTTTTTCTTTTGTAAACACACACCTTTTGCCTGCATCTGTAAAACATGTGTGTGCAGTGCCTGAAGAAGCCAGAAGAAGGTACCCGATTCCCCTGGCCTGGAATTAGCAGACAACTGTGAGCTGACATATGGGTGCTGACAATCAATCCAGATCCACTGGAAAAGCAGCCAGTGCTCTGAACCCTGAGCCACCTCCTCAGCCCCCACCTACATTTTTAAACAAGGTTTCACTACACACACCAGTTTCCCACCTCATAATTCCACAGAAAACCCACAGCTCTTATGCAATTCGGCCTTGCCACAAACTTGCTTTATGGTTTATGTCATCTTCCAGTCGTTCCCAACGACGAGATTCTGCTAACACAAATGGACCAGAACTTGTTATCTGTCGATTCCATTTTAGTGGCACTCTGCCTGGGCTTTTCACAGGACAGGAACTTACAAACTGTACTGTCATTTTCGAATATGCCTTAGGGTTCAAGACCCAGGAACCTTGAAGTCAAAACAAACACCAGGAGGAGGGAAATTCAGAAGATCTGGAATCCTGTCCCTGAGAACACTTCTAGTGTTGACTCCTGAACTGTTGGTAGATCACCATGTGGCCACACAATTCAGTGTGCTTAGCTTTCAGCCCTGGAGAAATGGCGACTCAACAGTTAAGAGTACCTGCTGCTCTTTTGGGGGACCTGAGTTTGATTCCCAGCACCCATATGGTGGCTCTCAACAACCTGTAATTCCAGTTCCAGGGGACCCAACACCTCTTCTGTCCTCTGCCGGCAACTGCTTTGACATACATATATCTACACACAGATGTACACATAGACACATAATTTTAACACTAAGAAACAAGCATACTACTCAACAGGCAGGAAATTATGCCCCTTGCTGGACACCTAGCTGATTTCCTGAAGTTATGGGCCTTAGAAAAGAATCTACTACCACGCTCTGCTCAGCCAGCATAGTTCTTCATTGTATTATAAATCTTACCTTTATATCGACAAATAACTGCAGGAACCACTCCTCATCCAAGAAGTCCTTCTCGGCTAAACATTTAAGAGACAATAAGGAAGGGTATATGGGAGGGAGGAAAGGGGAAGGGGAAGTTATATAAATGTTTTATAATCTCAAAAATAAAGGAAATGCTTTTTTTAAGGAGAGTCTTTTCACAGGAAATGGAGACTTTCACAGAAAACTACAACTGAACACAATGCAGAATTCAGCGGATCATGGGGGGTTCAGCCCCAGCAAACGCATTTAACTGTTCATCTCTATTGTTCTTGGTTGTAACTAAGGGCCTGTCCTGCAACGCTGGTTTCTGTTCTCTTTAAGTGCACATCAGACTCTTTGGGGAAGTATATAAAGTTAGACTAGAGCCTTCGTTTTTTTAACTGCACACTTTGAAGTCAACAGTAACAACAGCATTATTCACCAGTAATGTTTTGCACTAAGCAGCTTGCCTCTTTATTTTTATCACTTTTCTGGGAAAATAATTTTTAAGTGGCAAGATTATTTTAGGTAATTTTAATACTAGCTTTTAAATATAGCTGATGAATGCCTTGACATCTCACTGTATTACACAACTCTCTACAGAGGGGTGTGCTGGACAGAGTTTTCAAACTCAGAACTCAATTGTTCACTTCTTCTGAAGAACTGAAAAGACTTGTGATCTGGCATAACACAGAAAAGGTGAATTAGCTCCGTGCTTAGTGTCAAGGAGGGACTCTCGTGAAACACTCGTTTAGTTATTCCTTTTTTAACATAAACACCTTCAGCCACAAGTACAAAGTTAGAGGGTGTTTTCAGCACCCGTCTAGGGCTCTCCAGGGCAACAGTGCTCAGTAGTGGGAGGAAGGAGGCTCTCATTGTGAGGCATATGAACTGCAGCTTGTAGCTCAGTTATACGTGGTCAAAGGAGCCTTGCTCCTTCTAAAGCTTAGTACCTCCCTCTTCCCTGCAGAAGTGCAGGGCTGCATGTTTCCTTGAGACATCCCTGTGGATCAACCTCACCAGAGGACATCTCATTCAAGCCGTATGACTTCTCCGCTAGAAGATGTTCATGACAAAATAACTCCCAAGTCCAGGCTGCCCTCCTCACTTCCCCAGCAGCCCCACGGCCTTCTTGTTTCGGTGGTTACCCTGACGTGCCTTACCCATCAAGGTAGAAACCATCCTACCTTCAGCCACAAGCTATACCAGTCTGTGTTCCTGAACACATTCATCAAGACAGGTAAAGAGTGGGAGGTTAGTACCAAACCTCTCATCAATCTCTGATTTCTGATGTCTTCTATCAGCTAATTGAATAAGATATAATGAGCTTTGAGGCTCATAAAACTGATCAAACAGCCCTTTGATAGCTACAAAGTATAATCTCAACACAATCTGGATCCCTGACCAAGCTGCAAAACTGAAACCAGCTCTCCAGTAAGTTTCATCACTTTCTCCACAGACCAACCACACTGATACCCTAGTTTCTCCAAAGGACAAGCTCTTTACTCTCTACCAATGGGGATTTTCATAAACAGTCAGAGACTGCAAGGGAGCAATATTACCAATAGACTACTTCGTGTTGAACGGGGGTGTGAACTCTGAGACAAGTTTAATCTTGGCCATCAGGATATAATCGGGTATTGCAGGCCTCTGGCTTCATAGCTAGGTGCTGGTAATTCTATAATAGCAACTCATTAAAAGTCTGGTTAGAAATCTTTTGGATTTCTGCTGTGAGATCTAGACAAGACGTTTATAAGGCAGGATGTGACTAGTAGGATTAAGAAAAAGACAAGGAGGTAAGAAAGATAATTGGATAATAGCATCCAATTCCGTTCTGGCTGTCAGTGAGCACCTGACCAGAGGCTCTGAGATGTTTCTCATGCTATTGGACATCTTTTTGGAGTATAGGGTCTTATATTTTGCTAAATCTGATTGGTTAATAAAGAAGCAACGTTTCTCCCTGAGGAAGTGGCAAAGGCCACCTCTGTGCTGTTAGGAAATCTCATCCCCACTGATTTTGTAGCACTATGGGAGTCAGTGAGTCTATTTGGCCCTGGAGGGTGAGGATGGTCGGAGTCACCCATTAGAGATGCTGGAAGAACGGAGAGGAAGACTGGTGGCAAACAGCTAGGGACATGGTCAGTTCTGCTGCTTACTCCAATGATTACACCCAAGACTGCCAAGCAGAGTCTGGCCTGAACAGCTCCTTTTGCCATGCTATGCCATTATAAACCTTGTGATGGAAACCAGCAAGGGTTCTTCACCAGGTCAAACCTCTAGTTTTGGAAAAAGGAACACCAGGGCATAGCCCCAGACCACCCACAGGAAGGCAGTAATCAACTTGAGTGCCACAGAGAACCAAGGCATTGTGAATGTTTGGGCATAGGGGCTGGGAGGTAGTATTATAGGTTATGGTATTATTCTAGTCTGTGAAGTCCAGGGTGCCCACAAAGCATGTTGCTAAGGAGTTAAAGCAGTCTGTGATGCCAGAGAGAGATGTGGGAGCAATAGGGGGTAGCGGTGATATTTCTCACTACTTAGAGCAATTGCAAAGTGGTGAGGTAAGAAACTTTAAGAAGACAATGGGTGAGGTCACAAATGGTGGCCCTGCGTTTGACCCAGGAGAGACACTACAACCAGCATTCTCCGAAGCAGTCAGGCAAAGCGTTATTCAGTAGCTGATATGCAGAGGCTAAGGTCTGAAAGAAGAGATGGTGTGACAGGGAAGTAGGATCAGTATCATCAAAAGGGGTGGTGTGAGGGCTGTAAGAGCCTTTGAGGAGCTTTGGGTTACTTCTTCTACCTGTTTATGCCTAGGGGTGCAGACTGGGGTGTGTACCCTCTGTGTTTCCAGTGTGCCTGCTGGGCACCTATGATAAATGCTACAGCAAAGTTTGCCAGTGACCCCTCTCCCATCTGGGGCACCGTGGAACCTTAATTAGTATATAAAAGAGTCCCCATTCTGCATAAAACGTAAAACACCCTCCTGAATATGCATCACTGGACCAAGGGCAGCCTCCATCAGTTTGGCCAATGTTGATAGTAATCTCTAGAAAGCAAGTGTCAAGTATTTTAGAAATTGATTTAGGGGCTATAAGGATAAGTATCTCCTTTTGGCAACCTACTAGTGAGCAGTCTCCAGACCCTACCTCATGAGCGGTCTGAGTAAACCGCTGAACCTCAAATCTCCACATGAAGAGTTCACTATGGATGGGTGCAAGCAAGATGAAGGAGAAGAGGTAGGGCATAACTCAGTAGGGTCAGGCTCAAGTCTTAGCAGATGTACGGGGTCTCATTCTTCTCAAAACAAAGGCAGGCTGGTTGACTTTGGCGTCTTCTGAAACTTAAGAGAGCAAGGACTGTAGGGGTGGAGATGTAAGAAAGAGGCTATCCTGGGCTGATGGGAGAGGAGAAAGATGAATCCAGTGAGGGAACCCCTTGAGCTTAGCAGTGGCTGGGGGAGTAAGGATGACCCTGAAGGGGTCTGTCCATTTTGGAGACAGAGAGGGGATTGTGACCTGGAGGAGAGAGGACTAAGTGCCTCATGGTGACAGAAGAGGGAAGGGATCAGGATGTGACTGAGACAAACGTGGATGAAGTTCCAAGGGAGACTGTGAAGCTAGCATAACCAGGGCATAAGGAGGTGACGGGGAGAGCCTACGGCTGAGGCCTGAGGCCAGGAGGCAGTATGATCTTCCTGAAAAGAAGCTGTCTGTGATATTTCAATAGTGGTGGGAAAGCTTCTACCCATCCTGAGAATGTGTCCACCAGAAACCAAAGGTATGTGAAGGGTCTAACTGTGGGCATGTGGGTGAAGTCAAGCTGCCAGTCCAATCCAGGGAGGGATCCCCTGGCTTGATGAATGGGAAAGGGGGACTCTGATGTTTGGAGATGTGAAGGCGTAAGTCATAAACAATCCCTACACCAGTTGGGAATTAAAGGGGTATTTATTTTAAGGGTAAAACTTACAAANCCGTGCGGGAGCTGGGCTGGACGAAAAGCAGGGCCCTTCTCCCCTATCACTACAGAGATGGGATTAGAAATCTGACAAATTTCCAAGAAGCAGAGATAGTGTTTAAACAGGATAGATCTTCAGCCGTAGGCTGTAAATAGTGTGGAATAAAGTGGGGGAAATCCAGGCTATTAGGGCGGAAGATCTGGTGCAGCTAGGGTAGAACTGTCTCGTATCTAGGGATGATAATGAAAATGTGGTTTGTAAAACGAGCCTACCTTGTGGCGTGAGAGGAACCCAGGCTTCCGAGAGATGCAATTCTAGCTGCCTTGTCAGCTCAGTTAATTCCCTTGGAGATAATCGAATGTCCACTCGGTGTGACTGGCAGTGTACGATTCCTATGGCCGTGGAGAGATGGGAGACTCTAGCAAGGCATTGCTCTGATCTGAGCTGGTTGTGAACCCTCCTTTTCTTGTTAGTAGTCTGCACTCCATCTAAACAGCTACACATGACAAGAGAATGTGCAAAGCATACTGGCAGTCTGTGTAAAGGTTTAGGGATTGTCCCTTTGCTAGTTATTAGAGATATTAATTCAGCCTGTTGGGTTGTGGTTTGGACCGGAAGGGCCTGTGCTTAACCAGCATGGTGTCTGAAGCAGTAGCTTGTCCCACTCTGTGCCCTCCTTTGTGTGGCAAGGAGCTGCCATCCGTGTACCAAGAGTAGGTGGGCCTGAGGCAGCATCCCCTGGCGTGTATGGAGGATAGAGAATAACTCTTCTAGGGTCTCAATGCGAGAGTGCAATGGGAGCATTCTGAGATTGGACAGGGGAGGAGATTTGAAAGGTTAGAGGTGGGCATGGCTGAGAGGTGAGTGTTGTGTCCTCTACCAATGCTACCTGAAGAGAGAGAACTCAGGAAGGAGTCTGGAGGCCCTTGTGTGTTAGAAGGCGGAACAGGTGCTGAGGAGAGCAAAGGCCACCTTCTTTGACTTGTGTATAAGAAGTCATCCTTGGATAGTATGGTTTAACTTTATGAATGAATAGGCAACAGGTGCTAAGGGAGGTCCCAGTTGGTGACCCAGGACCCCAAGGGCATGTTCCTCCTTTTCTGTACATCGATAAGAGGTGGTCCAAGTCCAAAAGATGTAGGGTGGGGCCTGGAGGAGGGTCTGTTGAAGCTTATGAAGTATCTTGGTAATGGGTACAAGGAGGGACTCATGTGAGAGGCTCAGGGCACCTCACGTAAGGGAGGTGAAAAGAGAGGAAGAAGGAACCCAAGAGTGTATGGCGATACCTCTGGGAAGGAAAGAATGGCAGGAACTGTGGGCCACTGCATTAAGTGTTTCCTATCTAGAGTAATGGATTTGTGAGTCAGAGAAACAGCCAACTCCAGACAAGTAATCGGAGAGGTGGATGACTGGACCTTAGAGGGTGAGAGCCTATGTCCCCAATGGAACAGAAAGTTTAGTATAGTAAGCTAGAGATGTCGTTCTGGCTAATTTGTAGAGACAAACCGCAAAGGTGAAGATCATCTACATAGTGTATAAACTTGGATTTAGGAAGAGACAAAGAGAATAAGTCAGAGGCAAGAGAGCCTGGACAGAGATGTCAACTGTCCCAGAACCCCTGGGGAAGGATGGGCCAAGTGAGGGGAGTAGAAAGGCCCAGGCAAAGGCAAAGATGCTTTGTGCCTGGAGTCCAGAGAGACAGAAAAGAAGGCATCCTTGAGATCCAGGCCTGAGAAATGGGAGGTCTCTGAGAAATTGTGGAGAGTATAGGGATTGGGTACTATGGGGTGAAGGGGGAACACTGCTAAGTTGATAAGTTGGAGGTCCTGAACCAAGTAGTAGGTTCCAATGGGTTTTTAACTATGAGTACAGGGACACTAAAGGGGGAAGAAATGGAGCACAGAAGACTCTTTCTTAAGAGGTCAGAGATAAAAGGCTTAAGTCCCTGGGGCTTTGGAGAGAGAGAAGGTAATTAGTCTGGGTGATACATTTGGTAAGGTTTTGTAATTAAATGATAAGAGTGGGGTGGTGTTTGGCTATAAAGGGGTTTGGGTGTCCCATACTTGGGGATTTATATAAGAGGGCAGGTAAGGGAAAAGATGTGCCAGGTTGTGTGGTTTGGAAGAGAAGAAGCGGGGGAAGGCAGGCAAGCCTGAAGTCAAGCAGACTGGGGGAACAAAGGAAATCAGGGTCTGACTTTGGCTAGTGGTCCCTTCCCAACAAGTGGATATGACAGTCAGTACTATTATAAAGGAGTGGGTGAGGGAATACCCCTAAAGATATAGTTAAGAGATAGTGTTTAGTGAGGTTAGTAAGACTATCCCCCTACTCTGACAATAGAGGAACATGGAGAGGTGGGTCCCAAAAACTCAGTCAGAATCGCAAAAGGGGCCCCTGTGTCCAGAAGGAAGGAAAGGGATTGCCCTAATATTGTGGTGTCTACCTGAAGCTCCCTGTCAGAGATGATGGTCAAGGAAGCCTGGACTCCTTCAGTCGTCCATGGCCAGATATAAGTCAGCTGGAGGGCCACGTAGGCTTGATGTCCCCATGCCATGAAGAAAATGGGGGCAGTCAACACCCCAAAGCCCTTCTTGGAAGCACCTTGGACATGGTCTTGGTGTTTCATAAAGGTTTGGCAGGCACAGGCCCACTGACTGCATGAACCATGGACCAGGAGGTTCTCAGACTTGGGGAGGCCAGGGATCCCAGGTACTTGCTTTGGCTGTCTGAAACCCTTAGCCATCCATCATTGGTTCATTTGTTTGGGGGCTTTTACATCTCTCCCATGGCATACCTTGAAGGCCATGGCTCAGACTTCTGCCTTGATTCTGTATAATCAAGGGTCCCCTCTCTAGGCATTTAAGTTCGACCCTAATATCAGGGAAGCCCTCAGAGAAGTAGGTGGTCAGGAGTCATTTCCCATCTGGGGTCTCAGGATCTAGACTGCTATAGTGTAAGAGGGCCTTTGTGAAGAGTTTAGGGACTAAGACAGGTTTTCATGTTTGTCCTGGATGACCTCTTTAGATTTTTCACAGTAAAATTTGGATTTTACTGCTTTAAGGGCAGTCTTGCAGAGACTGGCCTGAAAACAAATTATGAACTGGTCTCTAGCTAAAATGCCTGCTGGGCTATTGTAGTTCCTCCCATTCGGGACCCCAGCTGAGGGCCACCTAAGTCCTAACTGAGTGGCAGCATTAGTTTGATGAATATCATCTGGATGTGTCCAGTCTCTTTTCTATTCTGAGAGAGATCACCTAATAGGAAAGGAACACATACCCTGACCAAGCCATCCACCCCAGTAAGCTCCCATCCACCCCAGTAAGCTCCCATCCACCCCAGT
>LOEQ01008556.1:20009-31856 GCA_001685075.1 Bramus lutescens | reverse complement strand
CCATCCACCCCAGTAAGCTCCCATCCACCCCAGTAAGCTCCCATCCACCCAGTAAGCTGCCATCCACCCCAGTAAGCTGCCATCCACCCCAGTAAGCTGCCATCCACCCCAGTAAGCTCCCATCCACCCCAGTAAGATCCCATCCACCCCAGTAAGCTGCCATCCACCCCAGTAAGCTCCCACACACCCCAGTAAGCTCCCACAAAGGGAGAGCTAGGGCTGTGCTAGTCTAGGTAGGGGCAGGTGCGGGGGGCTTAGTGGAACAAGAACAAGTAGCAGGAGGACCAAAGGTTGCCAGTACCCTGAAAGTGGGTAGGTACCAGGGAGATTTCATTAGGGTGGCCTGTCACTAAAAAGGAGAAGGGGATACTGGAGGGGCCAGAGGAGAAGGCACTGTGGGCTGAGGCCACAGCAGGGAGGCTCAGAAACTGGATGCTAAGTAGTGGTCCTGTGTTTCAAGCTAGGAGGAGTTGATTTGTTCCTTGGTTGGCTTATACCATGTGGTCACTTCTAACCAACACAGTAGTGGGGTCACATACCAAAGTCCATCCTTTTCAACCCTAACATAAATGGCTGTCAGACATCCCGATGTGGAAGCAGCTGCATTAAGATTACCTATGTATAGATTTTTAACTATCAACCCTGGTATTACAAGTTTTGAGTTAACCCTTTTGTTACAGATTTTACAGATTTCTAGTCATACCCAATAGACTTACAAACCTTGAGGCACAGGAAGTTCACATAATAGTCTTACATATCTTGAGATAAGATTCATACCTTAAAAATGTTTTAGAGAGTTAAACTAAAACCAACAAAGTCTGGAATGAGCACCAAAAGTCTCTACTGGGAGTAGTCTGTCTTTTTACATTGTTTCGCTCTCCTTTCTCTGCCATATAGTCAGGTATGTAGCCTGATATGAGACAGATTTTGGAGGAAACCTTTAAATAAGCATGCTTGCATCTAGAGGAGGGAAAACCATACCATCCTAACTCTGGAGCCAGATTTTAATTCAAGTGGAATACATAAAATAACAGTCTAATGCCAGACATACCTAAAAGGCACCCAAGTCCCTGTAAAACTGAATCCTGTAAGCCAAGAATAAAGAAGGTTTAGGAAATTTTTGAGTGCTGGCTACAGACAGAGAATGCTGCAGGAGTCAGGGAGCTGAGAGAAGCACCAGCCACTGAGGAGTGTGCACAGGGTGTGTGCACAACACCGCTGGCTGCTCCTTTGTCTTCTCCCCTCCTGCTAGGTCTCATTGCTAGTTTCCACTCTGCAACAAACTTACAGAATAATCGACTATAAGGTAAAAGACGGGATATTAAACAGTGTGTGTGTGTGTGTGTGTGTGTGTGTGTGTGTGTGTGCATGTGCATGTGCGTGAGTGTGTGAGTGTGAGTGTGGTGGGGAAGGAGGACCGGGATGGGAAGACCAACAAAAACAAATAGGGCTCAGAGCAGAGAAAATAGAAAGCTTGAACATAGGGAATGGGGAATCTCCTTCCATTTCCCCAGTCGCTCACAGTATTTGTAAACATTCCAAGTACTGCTAGGCAGCCATTTGGGTTGATTGTCTCAGGGATATTGTGGTCAAATTTGATTGTGAAAGTGAGTTCATTTAGGGCCCTTCAGGTCTGATGTCAGGTGGAGAGGCTGACGATTTGCTAAGAGGTATCCCTAGGAGAGATGAGAGTGTATGGACGACATCATAGGATGAGAGCGGAGAAGGAAAATGTCACTGCAGCCTGTAGTTGTGGGTGTCCCCAGGACTCAGGGAAGACCAACTGAGGACCAAGCCATTAGGTAGGTCATCACCACACTCAGTGGGGCTCAGAGGCTTAGCCTGACTAAGGCAGAGAAGATACTCAGGATGTGGTACTAGGGTTTTCATAGAGGCCAGAAGACAAGGACAAAATAAGAGAAGAGTCTCATCCACAGGAAAGGGTCAGGCATTGGATTCATAAACCCTATGAGGGCCTAGAGGAGCTGTGGGATTATGGGCCGCTCAGGGTTAGGGATAGGGAGGCAGGGAGAAGGGGCACAATTGTCTGGTTAGGCTTAAAGAAACTGCAGGATTGTACCTCCAAGGGTCAAGTGAACAAAGCCAGCTTTAAAGACTGTGGCTGGGGATACCTCTGCCTCCAAGAGTACCAGGGGGATGCCAGGTGCTCAATAGTCAACCTTCCCAGACTCAATGAAGTATTTACATTGACAAATGGGGAAACTTAACTAATTACCACTGGTGAACGGGGTGGCAAGTGATGAGTGAGCTGGAAGGTGAGCGAGTCTATTGCAGAATAAGGGATAGGGTCCCAGAGTAGCTCAGGCCCAAGAGGGAGCACAAACACCGGGAGAGCCTTTTCGAGTTACTTCAGCAATGCAAGTGTAACAGCTCAGATGGGAAGGTATGCTGGCAGTTAGGAGACAAGGAGTTACCACAACCTCATCCAGGACAACAAACTTCACACAGGAGACTTATTGCAAAGGAAAAATGCACAAAGGCAATGTCTTTGCTTGCAGGAGAAGCAACGGAGCACTGAGCAGAACACAGGGTTTATATAAGTATTTCTTGGGGGCAGAGCTTTCCAGGGTGGCCTGGGATTGGAGAGATTCTGTAGCCTGATCTTGGGGCAAGATAAGGGATTGGTGGATTTTTTTTTTCTGTAAAGTGAGACCTGGGCATTCTCCCACCTCAGTGGGCCGGGGTGGGGTGGGGGGGNGAGGAGAGGCAGGGAAAACTGCCCCCACCGCACGAGTCCGTGTGAATAGCCAACATCGAGTTATCAATTTACCATACTTTCTTCCCTAGCCTGAGAGAGCTCCTAACTCACAAACTGCTAGCTAGCAGTTAAAATTTTGTCCATGATTCTGAATATACCCTAACAGAGTCGGTTAAATACAGCCTTTCTCCAGTCTCTCTCCAGACTATGGGCATCACGCCATGGTCACATTCTTGATACTTGTGAAAAGCAAATGTGTCCTATCCCATCCCTAGATGAAGAACTTCAGGTAGCCAATGACTGCTGAGAGACANCAAAGAACATCAGTTTCCTCCAGGGATGAGCTCCCACAGAGGCTGCCCAATCCCGAGTGGTCGGTCCTTGGAAATGTGCATATGAGCAAAGATGAATGAACTCTGGAGGTTATATTCACATGTATGCACATACGAGTGCACACACATGAAGCCCAGAGCTTTAACTCCACCCACTGATGCTCCCCACCAGGCTGTTTCCCTCTGGAAAATGGAGCCACGGGGACGGTTTGGGGTGAATATGGGAAGGGGGAGAAGAGAAGAAAATAAGAGAGAAAAATGTAAAGCAAACACTGTACTTCCTCTCTCATACACAGAATCTAAACTTAATACTTACATATCACATGGATGTAGAAAGGAGACTGTTGGTGGAGGAAGAGGATTCACACGGGCAGTGAAGGGTGAAGAGGTAGTGTGGTGGTAGGTATACGTGAAAACATCATTTGAAAAAAATGATTACATTTTACAGTTTAAAAAAATGGGAAGGTCCCTGGGAGAAAGACACACGGATTGTCTGTGAAACTAGAAAGCCTGTCCTTTAACACTGCATGTTTAAAAACCCAACATGACTTCTGAGAGTCTTTACATTTGCAGCTGTTTCTGGAGGCTTCCACTTGCGATGGAATGCCAAGCCAAGCCAGCCTCGCTGTGGAGAATGTGTCCTCGTGTGCATGGGCCAGTGCTGGTCACGGCTTGCAGGGCAAATCCCTGTAATGTTATGTGACTTGGGGCTGGGGAACTTGTCCGGCAGCCTCCACACTCTGTACTCCATCTCTCTCCCCTGTCAAAGCCATCTGACAGCCGTGGCGACGAAGACATCTTCTTTCTCTTCAGATTTGCTCCCTTCATGCTTCCTATTCCCCACTGCACCCTTCCCTGGATGGCTGTCAGCTGCATTCGGCCCATCAGTCCCGCTCCAAAACTGGCTTTATTTCCTGTATCTCCCTTATCTGTGGCTCTCATTACTTGAGTCTCTCTTGGTAGCTCTTAAGAGTTTATCACGTTTCCCATGTGGCTGCCCCTACCCTTCATCTAGCGTCACATCTGCTGCCTTCCTCAGAATTTACCCTTCACGGCTGTCTTGTTCCTAACAGGAATCATTTGCTTTTTATATTTTAAGCAAAGTGGCGTTTTTCATCCTGTTGTGTTTGGGAACTTTTGTCTCCACTCAACAATTCATTTCTTTTCCTTTCTCTTCATTTTTCCAATGATCTCATTCTCTGTGCTTATGGTGATGGGTTTGTTAAATGTCTTTTCTACTCTCCAAGTTTCTAAAGTGGAGCTGACCATGCCCAATCAACACTGGAAGCAGTTGTCTCAAGGAGAATTTTCTACCTGGACCCTGTGTGAAGGTCAGCCATTATAACCTAAGTCCAGGCAGAAAGGAAGTTCTTTACTTCCTCCAACCATTATCACCTGGGACTCTGGCCATCAATAAATTTAAATGGGACCTAAAGTCTCAATAGTTTACCCTGAGACAATGCCTGGCAGGCCTTTACCTGACCCCCACCCATTCAAACCATTCAAAGGAAATTCCTGGCATTCCAAGCACTGTAGATAGAAACACCTGCCAGCACTTCACCAGGACACCCCTAGACTAATGTCAGCCAATCAGGGGTCCTGGACCTCAGAGACCCCTCACCCCCACATTTACTACTATAGAAACCCAATTCTAATTGAGCTCGAGGCTCTCCAGATATTCCAATATGTTGGACTTGTGGAGAGACGGAGTTTACAGACTTGATTAAAATAAAGGCTCTTTGCTTTTACATATGGGCCTCAGTCTCCTTTGTTGGATTTTGTGGAGACCCACGGATTTGGCTATAACACCTCTTTGGTGGGTGCAGCAATGGATGCCTGAATCCTGGGAAGGGGAACCTCCCTTGCTACAGAAGGTTATCTGTTCCACACCTTTCCCAAAACAGGAAGCACACTAAGAACCCAAAAGACCTTTACTGCCATAAGTCCTCAAGTCCCCAATCCCAAGGTTTCTTATTGGGCAAGGGATGCTATGGCTGTGTTGCGCCCAGATCATGGAGTCCCCCCAAAACCAACTAGTCCTGTATGTAAAAGCAAAGAGCCTTTATTCTTACACAAGTCTGCAAACTGGGACTCTCCCTGTGTCCAATGTATTGGAGTAACCCGAGAGCCCCAGCTTGGCTGGGGTTGGACTTTTGTAATAGCAAAGGTGTGGGTGAGGGACTTCTGAGGCTCAGGACCCCTGACTGGCTGATGTTTGTCTAGGGTGTCCTGGTGAAAAGCGATGGGGGTGTACTGCCAGGCCTATTTACAATGGTTAGAACATTAGGAATTTCCTTTGGACAGTCTGTTCGTGGGTGGTGCCTGGGTGGTGCCTAGGTGGTCTCAGTATGTGGTCTTTCTTGGAACCAGGGTCAACTACTGAGACTCAGGCCTCTATTGAACCTGTCATGGCTGGGTCCTACAGCTGCTATGGTCATGAAGAATAAAGACCTGGAGCCTTGAGAAAGTAACCTGGGTCTTAAGAACCAGTGCTTTGCCTCCCTAGGAGCATGGTCTGGGTTAGAGAGTTGTGTCTCCTCCCTGAGAGGATAACTAATCTGGTGCCTTTGGGCTTTATACTTGTTCTTACAAAAACAGCTTAAAGTAATAGAAAAGTATCGATATCAGGGTTTTGAATTCTGGTATGGGTGTGTTGCCTCTAACAATTACTGCTTCTCCATCTTTATGGGATCCTGGGAAGATACAGAATCCTATTTTGGGATCACGGTCTCTCTCAGTGTGATGGGCTAATGTCTTTCAGCGACATGAGCTCTGAGATGACAACATGAAGCCATGCTATGAGTGACTCAAGGTTTCACACACACTTCTGGATATCACTTGTTGTGTGCAAATAGTTTTCAATATTCACATTTACAAGTCCTACAAATAAAGCTCACCAGGACAGTGTTTATTTTTTATGACAATCATGATTCTTAGAGGACAAATAGCAGAAAATCAGCTAGAACTGAGCTGAGCTGAAGCAGAGGTGAGAATAACTGACCACACCATGTTTGCTGTCTTATTCAGTGACACCATGACCATGGCAACGCTTATAAAGAAATCATTTCATTGGGGGCTGGCTTATAGCTCAGAGGTTTAGTCCATTATCATCATGGTGGGAGGTATGGCAGCACACAGGCAGACATGGTGCTGGAGGGGCTAAGAGTTACAGAGACTCTGGGTCTGGCTTGGGCTTCTGAAACCTTAAAGCCCACCTCCAGTGATATAGTTCCTCCACTAAGGCCACAGCTCCTAGTCCTCCTCAGATAGTGCCACTCCCTAATGATCAAGCATTCAAATATATGAGCCTCTAGGGTTTGTTCTTATTCAAACCCCCACATTTGCAAAGATCTGGAGCAAATGAAACAAGTGCTAAAGCCATTATTCAGAGGAGAGAAATAATCTGGAATTTCATAACAATTGTTTCGTAGCCATCTACACATGAAGCCCAGGAGTCATTTTATCTTAGATATGTACTATCCAATAAGGACAAGTAGGCTTTTAATCAGGTCATTCCAGTAGCTTAATGGTCAGGTGGTCTGGTGTGGAAACTCATTCAGCAAATTAGCTTTTGGAATGCCTGTTCTTTGGACATGGTCTGGGGGCTTCAATGCACTATAAGCTTCAAGAAAGAAGCATGCTTGTTCTCTTGCTTTGGCTACTGCTTAGCGTGAGGGGAGACCCAGGATGGCAGAGACGGTGCAGGATCAGTGGTGGCTTCAGTCTTTTTCTCTGTATTTGTGAGTTGGTCCCTTTCTATTGCAACCCCTTAATAAATTGGTTTTATTTAACTCTGTGTGATTACACAATAGTGGTCAGACTCTTTCTGCATGTGTCTGCCTTATTCAATGAGCTACATTTAATTCTTCAGTGGCTCTAAAGTGACCCATCTATTAATTTCTCTCTAAAAGCTACTCCCAGGGTTAGACTCTTTTATTTTGTAGGTGGAAAGTGTGCAAAATTCTCAAACAAAACTTGGACCGCAAAATGTTGAGTTGAATTCAAGGCCAGCCTGGTCAAAATCCTGTCTCAAAAAATAAACAAAAAAACCCCCACTGAGCTGATTGGTAACCTCAGGTACTCAGAGATCTTTGATTGTATCTTAGATCCAAGGAATAGCTGTAAATGGTATCTTGTGAGAGAAGTGGACCTGACGATATGATTGTGTCAGGGAGCATTTTCTCCGGCACAGTGATGGTCCATGCCAAGATGAGAGGAAGTACATGTGGAATCTGTGTGAATAGTTATTATAAAAAAGGATTCACTTGTGTATGAGGGCTCTCTAGAGTGCTCTGAACAAATGTTACTCTTTTGGTGACCAAACATACATCCGAAGAACATTCATTGCTTGAAAGGGACTCTGAGAGTGAGAGACTGATGTCCTGCACATTAATGTTTGCTGCTACTACTGATTAACAATTGAGAGAAATAACAATTTCAAACCTCTCCAATTGCAATGTGGATGAGGAAGTACATCTTCTTCACCAAGACTTGGATCTTGTGACCATTAGGGCTGCTGGCTGTCCCTACAAGCATGTGGAAAGAGTGAAGAACCAGGAGCTTCCATGAACACCTGCACTGAGGACCTCAGTGGCTTACCTTCAGGCCTTCAAGCTCCACTTGCTACATGAGGAAACTCTCACACAACTGTCCTGGGAATGGAAACAACTCCTGGTTGGTCCCTCCTTGTTCTCTGTGGATGAGTAGAATGGAGGAAGAAGTAGGAAATTGCTTCTATTGCTGTCTAGACAGATCAGCTTTGTCTCTAGTTAAAGGAGAATTAAGACCTTTAGCCATTAAATCCTTGTTAGCATGATCTGAGTCTTTTAAGACCTCAGATTTCTCATTTAAACAGAATGTGGGGGAAAGAGGCCAACCTGAAGACTAGAGCAATGGGGACAAATGTGTTATCTTCTTACAGTCATAAGGCTTCACAGGGAAAAATGCTGGGTGCCAGTCAGCTTTAAATCACCAAGGAATCATTTTTGAGGACAAAAGTTACAAATGTTACACAAGACATATTTATATTGAAAATGATTCCCTGTTTATCTAAAACCTAAGTCTAACCAGGTATCTCTTCCCTAGCAACCTCAGCCCTTATTTCCTCACAGCCGGCTCTTGGGCCATAGGAAAACTCATTTTCTTTTCCTTTGAGTGCAGAACTGTACCACTGTGGTGAAGACCAACTGTGAGCACTATGGAAATAATCTGCATTCCCCATCCTGTGTGTTCAGGACAATGAACCAGCACTTGAGGGACTCGCTTCCTTCGTGGAAGCAAACAAGAAGCAAGAGTAAGATATGACCCTCAATAAGTGGGAGATTCTCTACAGGGATTCATGGGCATTTCTAGAATCTCCTAGCACTGACTGTTGTAAACTGGTCATCTTGTATAATTTCACCTTTGCATATACTAGTGTCATCAAACACAAAAAGGTCTTTGAGCAAAATCTCTGTCAACATGTACTTGCCTTGATGTTTTGGGCTGATACAACAAAATCCAATAAACTGGGCAGCCGAGGAACAACAGGAATATATATACTTCCCATTGACATGGGGACTAGGATGCCCAAGACCAAAGCTCTAGCAAAATTTTGTCTAGTAAGTGGGTTCCCCCTGACTTCTTGGTGGTGGCTACTTGCTGTAGAGAGAGACTGCTCATTCATTTCCCAGCCACTCAGAATCAGATAATCACACAGAAACTATTAATTACAACACTGTTTGGCCAATGACTCTAGCATATTCCTAGTTAGCTCTTACATCTTAACCCATTTCTATCAATCTGTGTATCGCCATGAGGTTATGGCCTACCAGTAAGTTTCCTAAGGCTCTAGCATGTCCTTCTCCTTCAGCAGCTCAGATATATGGTGTTTCCCTGATTCTGCCTACTCTCTCTATATATCTTGGTTCTGCTTTCCCACCTGGTTTTATTCTGCACTGCCATAGGCTGAAGTAGTTTTATTTATCAACCAATAAAACAACACATATACAGAAGGACATCTCACATCATTTCCCCTTTTCTGTCTAGTTAAAAAGGAAGGTTTTAACTTTAACGTAGTAAAATTACATATATAAAATATTATACAATATTTAGTCCATTTATATTTGGCAAACTAAGGAAAATATCATCTATCCTATCTTTGTGAGTCTAAAGTTTTATGTATAATTTATCCTTTATTATAACTAAGGAAAACTGTAACTATCTGGTCTTCAACTCTATCAAACACCACAGATTGATATAATATTACCTATAAATAGGGATAACATTGTAAGCAACTTCCAAAACTCTAGAATTGACAGAGACATCTGACTGTCTTGGCAGTTACCCAAAGTTCTTCTGTAATGTTGGGAAATCCATTTTCAGTCTATAAGCCCATAGTATTCAGCAGATTTTTCCATGAAGCAGGAAATTTGAAGATCTGTTCTGCCTTATAATGGCAAAGTTCATCAGTTGCTTTCTTCTGTGTCCTGCAGAATGTCTGGCAGTTTCCTCTGTGAAGCAGGAACCCTGAAGGACCATCCCATCTTTTGGAAAGTTTAGCAGCTACTTTTCTGTGGCTCCTGCATGCCCAGTTCACACAGCATATCATTAAGCAGTACAGGCAAGAGCAATTTTTTGCCCAAATGGCTAGCTTTGTCACACTGAAGGCAAATTCCAAAAAGAGTTTCTTCAATGACCATCAATCTCTCTGAAGTAATTGGTGCTGCCAGAGGCAGAAAAGTCTCACTGTCAAGAAAAGTTTAAATTCTTAAAAACATTTTAAATGGTATATTCTGTAGGTCTTTGAAGTGCTGAAGATTATCTATCTAATTGAAATATATATCTGAATATCTAGAAAACCTAAATAACATAAAGTTTGGTTATTATAGATGATTATATATTAACCTGTATTTATTAATGGGTACAAACATAATACCTTAAAATTGAGCAGAAATACATATACACAGTGTATCAAAGTCAATCTTAAATTATACCAAAGACCAAGATCCATAGTAATGTCAAGTATTCATCTCTATATCATATCTCCGTTTAAATGAAAATAAACATTTATAAACAATCATTTTTGGAATTTGGGCATAGTTTTTTCCAAACTGCTTCCTGATTTTTGTTGGGCAAAGTATTTTTAGGGTTTATGGAGCTCTTTCATGGGGTCTTGTTCTATCAAACCACATTAGCCTGTTAGGAATGCACAGATTCTCATCTTCTGTGGAAACAAAAGCAGAACCTCTTTTCTAAAGCAACATATTCTTAGACTCAAATTTTGAAGTCAAGATACCTTTATGTTGGTTTAGCTTAGCAGTCCCCAGAATCAAATGTCTCTATGCAGTCAAAAATTCAAAGAAAACACAAAAATATACATAATCCAGACTCTCTGTGTATATTCCATATTTATGTGGCTTATTTTATCTTTACTCCTTTAATCTGTGACTGTCTGTAGTCTTTTATATTACTTTTACTAACTCTTTAAAGATTTTGTTTTATCTATACATTTTTTCTTCTCTCTCCCAAGCCTACGTACACTTTTTAAACACTCTGTGTCTCATTTAGAGGTCCTTTATGTCTGAATCTGCCCTATTGTGCATCTGAAATCCTTTTCTGATAAGTAGCATTTTAAAATGGTAGGCAGTGTAGTAGCAGCAGCCCTGGATGCTGGTTCTGCCTCTCTTGACTTTATAATATGGTGGAGATATGTCCACTGCCTCTGTGAGCCATGCTCTCTTGCCCATTTCCAGGGGCACAGCAGGTCTATGTTGCCACTAAGGAACTTGTAGTATTCTGCTCACAATCTCCACTTAAGTGTTCCATAGCTGGACCTCCTGAAAGAGCCAGAGCTGTTTGTGCTGCCAGTAAGAAAGCCTTCTTAAAAGAGTTGTGTCTATGTTTGTGGCCAGCAAACAGAGCCTATTTGGGAAAAAAACTGCAACTACCAAGAAGCTGTGCTGCTTGGCTCCCACTTTTGTGGGTCAAGAAAACGTCTTTCTTTTCTTTCTTTTATTTTTTTTAGGTCTTATATGGACTCATGCCCCCAGACGGTTTTGTTGGCATACAAAAGAGTTCCACAATAGCTCAGAATGGAGAATAACAAAGTTTTATATATCTGGGGATAAACTCACATAGATAATAGTGATCCACAGTCCTCTGCGTGTTCTGGGGACTGGAACAAAATCTAGCAGCCAAGAGGCCCAAACACAGTTTTTTTTATGATTTATCTTTATTTTATGTGCATTGGTGTGAAAGTGTCAGATCCCCTGGAACTGGATTTTCAGACAGTTGTGATCTGCCATGTGGGTGCTGGGAATTGAACCCGGGTCCTTTGGAAGAGCAGTCAATGCTCTTAACCTCTGAGCCATTTCTCCAGCCCCCATACACATTTTTGTCTGCATTTATAGTACATGAGACCGCACCCAAAGTGGGCAACTTCCCACAGCAACTCACTGTGTCCTCACAGAAGAGAAGAAATCAAGACAGCTTCCCTGGGTTCATTTTGTGGGGAATGAACCCCATTGTAGAGGATTTGCTCCCATGACTTAGTTACCTCTCTCAAAAGCCCCACCTCCAAATAGTATCACATTAGGCACAAGATTTTATATACAAATGACCTAGTCACCTCCCCACCCAGGTCACACCACTAAAGAGCATTTCATTAGGCATTGAGATTTGCGCCATTCTGTAGTGAAATGGGGAGCGGGCCTACTTTTCGACCCACCCAGCTCCCGCACGGCTAGCTTATACCCGGAAATAACAACACATAAATTGTATTCATTTAAACACTGCCTGGCCCATTATATCTAGCCT
>LOEQ01008556.1:0-12161 GCA_001685075.1 Bramus lutescens | reverse complement strand
CAGCTGCCCCTGTCAGCGCACTGACCCCAGCTGCCCCTGTCAGCACACTGACCCCAGCTGCCCCTGTCAGCACTGACCACAGCTGCCCCTGTCTGCAATGACCCCAGCTGCCCAAGTGCAGCGGCCCTGCTACTGCTCACACAGCCTGACCCTGACAGACTCATGAGCTAATGTTCTCAGTAGTTGCTTTACTTGCCAGAAGGCTTGGGAAGCAGTGGTAAAGTTTTTGCTCTGGACTCTGGGTTTGAAACCCAGCTCTACCACAGGGAGAAAGCTTCTTAGGAAGCAGAGCACTTGGCAGGTAAGAGCACTTGCTGTGCAGCCTGACAAGCTCCAAGCTCGGGGAGAAGAGAAAGAGAGAAGCAGTTCCACAGAGTTGCCCTCTGCCATCCACCACACATCAAAACACCCAGAGTAATAATCAATATTGTTAAAAGTGACTTAATGATGACACAGCACGGTGGTGCTACATGTTACCGTCTCTGGTGCTCCTAAGCTCTAAACAAATTTAGCTTTTTATTATGATGGTTACATCTTGGCTCCTTAACTACTCATGAAGTATTTAAAGCAATGGACTGAATATCACCCTTAATTATGCCCTCAACTGGCTGTAGACCAAGAGCGCAGGCACAGCCTGGCAGGAATTTTGACTGAATTTGCACTGGCTGTGCTGTGCAACTCACTTGACCCTTCTGAGACTCTTAGTCCTAGTTTGTAAAATGGACCAACTGTAGAGATTTGCGGAGTTATCTATGTACATCTGTATGCTATGCTTTGAAATCAGTAAAAACAGCAGTCACTTTGAGCATAGCTACAAATTGAAAAGCAGAAGGTCTGACTTGTGCTCAAATATCACAGACAGTTTATAAGACTTAAGAGTGCATTTTAAGTTAAGGGGTGTGTGTGTGTGTGACTGTAAGTGTATGAATGCCACTTCACATATGTTTAAGTCAGAGGACAGCTTTGAGCATCCATCTTGACCTCCAATTTTGATTGGGACAGGGTCTTGCGTTCATTGCTAGGAACCCCAGGCTGGCTGGCCCACAGGCTCCCAGGGCTGCTTCTGCTCCCACTTCCCATCTCTCCTCAAGCACTGGGACTGTAGATGCCCACTGCTAGGTCCAGCTTTATGTGAGTTCTGGGGATTTGAACTCATGTCCTCCTCTTTACAAGGCATTTTAAGGACAAGAAAACAGTGTATGGTTCTTCATCATGGAAGGGATATTTGTATAGAAATATTTGATGAAATTCCTGTGATTGATTACTTTAGGTGATTATATCTTAACTTTATCCCTGACATACTGATCCAGCTAGGCAACAGGGGTTGCAGCGGTCAAAATAGGACACAGTACTATAGATTATTCCAATGGGGGATGCCATCTTCTGACTGTGGACCTGGTGTGATTATTATATTGATACCTAATGTGTTGAACTGGAGTCATATCTCTGTCGGTTCACGTAGTTCTGGAGAAATTCGGAGAATGTTGGCATCATTCCCATGTACATCAGCCCATCCTGAGATACATCGTCTGACATATAATCTTTTGGAAGTTCAAGGAAGACTTACTCTTAGCACTTCATTTTTTTCTAACTGAACCTTAATTAAGACCAGATGGGATATGGTAAGAAAAATGAAGGTAGACACATTATTGCTCCTCGGTCATGAGAAGCCAAGTGTAAAGCTTCTAGGTGATGGTCTGCATTAGAATGCTACGACCTAAAGTTTGGAATCAACTTTTTGCAAATTTTCCATGAGTAAAACCTCAGGTCAGGATCATGCTGGTCACACTGTTCCCTGGAAATAAAACCAGTCTCTAGGAATCATGGTGCCTCTCCCTGCCTAGAATCTACAGGACACACAAAAACCTCACCAAAGCAAGAATGGAGCATGGAAATCAAAAGTGTCAATGCCATAGACGCCAGGGAGTGTCCTTCCAAATGCCTTCCACATTTACTGCCTTGAGAGCAGCAGAAAGCCACAAAGAACACTCTGGGGTGTGATGATGGGCCCCAAACTCACTTCTAAGTAGAAAGAAGCATGAAATAAAGAAAATGAAAGGAGTATACAACAAGGCTAAATAATAGAGAAAAGTGGATTCATTTATTGCCACAGCATCTGGAGAGGTTAGGACATATATTCTCTGTATCCCAGGTTACTCCCTTGAAAGATAGGAATCAAGACAAACAAAAATCCAATCAATCCATAAGTTTCACCTTATCACTAGAATAAGTAGGAAAATCTATAGGATCCTATCAATGGGCTAAAAAAAAGGAAGACAACTTGGAATAGATCATAGCAAGCTAGTAATTAAAGGAAATTTTTGAACTGCTAAAGAACACCAGGGAACAAAAACCTACAGGTAACATCAAGCTTAATGCAAAATGTCTGAATCCTTCACACCTAAAATGAGGGGCAAAGCAAGGCATGGTGCCCACGCTCATCATCAATCCTAGCCAACGTGCCACTGCAGGTCCCAGCCAAAGCAACAAGCCAAGAGAAAGAGACTAAATGTATACTCAACATCTCTCTTATTCTAGCACATTTAAACTGTCATAAACCTTACTAAAACTCCAGACTAAATCAACAGCCTGGTAGTTAATACCAGCATCTGATGTGTGGCTGCCTCCTGAGCCAGCTGTGCTCCTTGCTGGCTTTGCAACTCTTGGTTTGTCAGGGGTTGCTATGGCTAAGCGCCACCAGCTGAGTTCCTCACACCAGAAGCTTCTTATCTCACAGTCCAGAAGGTGGACAGCAGGGTTGGAGCCTCCCAACAGTCCGAGACATCAATCTGTCACAAGCATCTCACCCGGTTCTCTAAGCTCCTTTGTTCACAGGAGCCTCAGCCCAGGCTCTGCCTTCCCACGCACACTCTGTGTGCACCTCTGGGCCTAATTTTACTATTTTAGTAAGGACAGCAATCTTACTGAAGCAGGGCCTACTGCAGTGGCTTAGCCAAGTGTATCCACAACAGCCCCTGTGGTCGGACTTTCCACGTCGGAACACCAAAATGTTGTTGTTGTTTACTCTTTACTCTTTGCTCTTTTGGGCTCCCACCACCCAACTCCCAAATAAAGCACACATGGAGACTTCTTCTTAATTATACATACCCACCTTAACTTGACTTCTTTCTAGCCTGCTTTTCTTGTCTGAAATTATCCCATCTATCTTTTGCCTTAGGGCTTTTATTTTCTCTATGCCTGTATACCTTTCTGTACTTCTTTCTCTGTGGCTTGCTGTATAGCTGGCTGGCCCCTGATGTCCTCTTCCCTTATTCTCTTGCTCTTTCTTCTCTCCTTCCAGATTTCTCCTCCTATTTATTCTCACTGCCTGCCAGCCCCACCTATCCCTCTCCTGCCTTACTATTGGTCATTCAGTTCTTTATTAGACTAATTAGTTGTTTCAGACAGGCAAGGTAACACAGCCTTGCAGAGTTAAACAAATGCAACATAAAAGAATGTAGCACATCTCTGCATCATTAAAACAAATGCTCCACAGCATAAACAAATACAGTATGTCTTAAAATCATATTCCACAGCAACCCTGTTTTCAAATAAGTTTACTTTCTAGGATGCTTGTTACCACTTAAGGGGCAGTTGATCACTGTGCTTCAGGTCATTCATCTGTCAAATGGAACTACTATTGTAAGGTTTAACATCATGAACCTATAAAAGTCACCTATAACAAGATTGGTCACTCTTACCTAAATATAGACTGTCATTTGTTTTTACACAGATAGCAGATTAAGAAAGGTTTCTGTGTTTTTAAAACATTGAAAAAATTAAAAGAAGGGATACCAAGATGACTCAACCAGAAAAGAACTTGCTTGGAAACCTAATAACCTGAATTCAATCCCCAGAACCCACAAAAATATGGAAGAAGAGAACCGACGTCATAAAGTTGCCCTTTGACCTCCACACTCACACTGTGGCATAGGCGTGCACACACACACATACACGATAATAAATACATTTTTTTGGTTGTGATCCTAGCTTTTAATGACTGAGCCCATAAATACATATTTTTAAATCAAAAGAAAAACTATCTCAAGGCACACAAAGCACACAATCTAAACCTCGGTGCCCATCAGCAAAGTTGTGTCAGACTCACCATGATCTCTTGCTGGTACTTTGCCCATGGCTGCTTTTGCCCTGAAGAGGTTGAGTTGAGTATCCCTGGTTACTACGGAAACCACATGGACATGGAAACTGAAATTATCGATCAACTTACGGCTGTCTATAGAAAACATTTGCCGACAATGGACCTGTTGCAACTTGACTGTGAAATGCCCTTGTAGGCACATATGTTTGGATGCTTTGTGGGTGGTACTGTTTGGGGAGGTTGTGAAACCTTTGGGAGGTGATGGTTTTCTGGGAGAAGTGGGTCACTGAGGGGCAGGGCTTGAGGTTTTATAATCTGCCTCCTTCCTTTTTCCTCCAGTGTGAGACTGTCAGGAGCCCCAGCCTCATACTCTTAAAACCATAGATCCAGTTGATACCACGCTTTCCTCACGTGGTAGACTGTGTGCCCTGAAACTGTGAGCCAAGTAAATCTTCCTAAGTTGTCTTTGTCACAAATGTTGTCACATTGATGAGAAAAGCCACTAATTTAATGTTAATGTTAATATATTAATGACATGTTAATAGCATATGATAATACTCATACATTAACTACACAGATACTCAGGGATTAAAATTAACTGCATTGCTACTCATGCTAACTGTTGCCATTGCTTGTGACGTTATTTTTCTCTTTTCTTTCCCTTACAGAAAGGCTCAACTGCCTCTACAATGCTTTTTGTACCAAGAACTCTGAGCTCTGTGTTGGAAATGGTGGCTGCACCATCCACAGCCAGCCCTGTGTGTCCAGTCCCCCTCCCCGCCCACATCCTCCCCAGCTCTTCCCCTCCACTGGAGGTTCCTCACTCCTCTCCATGCACAAAGCAGCTGCTCTCCTGGCTGAATCAAGTGCAGGCCAGTGAGTAGTAGGACTCTCTCCTGCTTGTCTCAGCAACTTCCTTTCCCGTCAGTGCACAAGCTCCCAACAGTTCCAACACATCCAAAGGTGAGCAGTTCCAAACTTGCATTATTTATATATGAAAAACTCCAAGGGCTTTCTCTCGCTGTATGTCATGTCAGCAATTGGTATCCCAAGCACCACACTCCTTCCTGCCCAAGTTGCCACTTGCTTCTGACAAATTGTAGGAAATTGCATCATGAGGAAAAAGATCTTGGGGAGGTTAATGAAATAAAGAATTACCTTCAAGTTGGGCTCTGGGCATGACTGATCCCCAGATCATCTTGATGACCATAACAATGGAAGATCTGTGATAATCTGTGGGCAACCACATTCCAAGGGGTAGGGATCCTGGACTCTAAAATGAGCAAGCCATGAGCGCAAGAGCTTACTCTCTGATTCTGGACTGTGGTCGCATGTGATGGGCATCTTCAGGCTTTTGCTGCCTTGACTACTGGGTCACAAAGAACTGTCCCTTGAACTGTGAGCTGACATAAACCCTTGATCCCATAAATTGCTTCTGTCAGAGTCTTTGATTATCCAACAGTGGGGAAAGGGGCTAAGGCAGATGAACATGCGTTTTTTGCCTCCCTTCTTTCATTGGTATGTAAGAGAAAAGGGAATGGAGCTTTACTTTCCTTGGGTGGCTTATCTGCGGTTCCCAGGAGGAAGGGGGCAGAGAAAGACACAGGTGGATGTGACAGCAGTGTGTGAGGGTGTTTGCCAAGGGGTGGGGAGAATATATTTCTCCATACTGAGTCAGCAGAACTGGCAGGAGTGGAGAAAACTTCATGGTTCAGATGAGGAGAAGAGATACTTTTTGCTGCAGTAGTTTGAAGGGTAGAACTTGTCATTGCCAAAGAGACCATAGTTATTTTGGCTCGACATAGCCATGGCTTTGTATCAGTTGTCATTTTGTGTCCTCATTTTTTTAAAGCCCCTTTTAAAATTGTAGGGTTTAGGAATGAAACCAAGTTAC
Source organism: Bramus lutescens (assembly GCA_001685075.1). Taxonomy (NCBI): domain Eukaryota; kingdom Metazoa; phylum Chordata; class Mammalia; order Rodentia; family Cricetidae; genus Bramus; species Bramus lutescens. Next base: position 6,168 of record LOEQ01008556.1, on the reverse strand, counting down.
AGACAGATTAAAGTCTTTAACTCTTAATTAAAGGTTTTCATTCAGCCATATGCATTCAGCCTCAGAATTTTTCATCCAGACTTACCCACTGCCACGGAGAAAGAATAAAAAAATCTAAAAATAAGTCAGTTTCAGGCACAGTCCCTCTGAGGTCAGGCATTGTCCCCAAGGAGGACGCAGCTGTTGTTATTTCTATTGTCATGCCACTGTGGACAGACACATCTCCTGATTAAAATCCAGTGGGAGGAAGCTACCAAAGAGGACCCTAGGGTTGGGTTCTTTCCAAGTGACCCCACATTTCAAATAAAAAAACCTCTCTCTCCCCATCTTCTGTCTCCCCCTTCTCTCTCTCCCCATCCTCTCTCTCTTCCCATCTTCACTCTCTTCCCCATCTCCTCCCTCTCCTCACCCCCTCTTCTTTCCCTAGACCTCAACCCTTCTCTGCTTTCCCTACCACACTCCCTGAACAGCATCTTAAGCTTCAATCACTGAGGCCAAGAACAACGCTTCCAATGCCTCCCTTCCTTTCACACCTCATATCCATCCACCCATCCATCCACCCATCCATCCATCCATCCATCCATCCATCCATCCATCCATCCATCCATCCATCCATCCATCCATCCATCCACAAACTTAGTCTTATCCAGGAATGGGTATGAAACTTCTGGAGTATAGTGTAAAAGTTAGCCCCCATTCAGAAATCAAAATTTAAAGATGGTGACAACACAACGTTTGAAGCAAGCCTCTTTGGAATGAGAAAACCACTCTGTATGACTGCAATGGTGAATCCAGCACCTGAAGACCCCAAGTCAGTCAGAATACCCCATCTCACAGCATCTTTGACAGAAACTTCTTATATCTGACCACTTACCACCATCTGGTCTGCTAACATCATGTCTACCTGTCTCTGCTTTTGCCCTTTTGGTCCATCTGCAGCTGAGCAGCCAGAGAGAAGCAGATAACCTACCTCTTCTGCTCTTAGCCTTCCACGAATACTACCTCCTGAGCAAAATGAAAGGCAAAGTTCTCCAGGACCTGTGTGAGCCAGCTCTCAGTACCACCTCCTCTGCGCCAAAGCATCCCTGACCGACCCAACCCAGCCAGGCATCACACAGCATCCCTGACCATCTCCAGCTCAGGCAAGCACATACCTCCATGGCAGCCTTACACCTTGCTGTGCCTTCTTCCTGAAGTTTCTCTGCCACATCTGTACACCACATTTGCTCTCTCACTCCAAGCCTTGTTTGGTCAGCAAACATTAACTGAGTACAAATGACGTGCTAGACATTTCCTGTGATGGTTAAACTTGGTTGTCTGAGAAGGTCTGGGGTTGGATATTTCCAGGAAGGATTGGTGAGGAGGAAGGACCTTCCCCCAGAGTCTGTAGCACTTTCCTGTGGCAGCCCAGACAGGGACAATGATCAAGCATCTGACTGAATAAAGTGTCTTGTAAAGTAGCTGCTTAACAACTCTCTGGAAAATATCTGCTTTCTTAATGCAACAAGCAGTAGCCTAGTCTACACTGTTGTCAAGTACCATTCCTATGTAACAGGCAGTAACATAGTCTACATTGTTGTCAGGTACCATTCTATCACCCTGTAAAAGAATAATTGTTGCTTCCCCAACTTTAAAAATGAAGAAACAAATTAAGTGGCTTTCCCAAGGTCACACACCCATTTCCCTGTTTGATAATTGTTCATTATCATGTTGGTTTAGAAGGACTCTTTATGTATAAAAACTACTGTCCTCTTGGGTGTTATATATTTTGTATGTATAGTATGGAAATGCTCCCCTTGTTGTGACCAACTATCCTTGTAATCTTCTTCCCATCTACCAGGCTACAAACACTAACTCAAATGAACATTTTAGTTAGTCTCATCTGCCTACTGATCATCTCTTCTTGTGCAGCCAATTGTCTCCATACTGTATTATTAGAAACTTAAGACCATAAATGTTTATTATCATGCCCATATTCTAAGAGTTAAAGATATAGAAACAGTTCAACTGGAAGGTCATTCATAAAGGTGCAGCCAAGCTGCCAGCCAACATTTCAAGACTCCATTGGGTTGGAAAATCTCATTATAAGCTCATTCATATAGTTTGAAGCCTTCACATTTACCTGCGTAGACTGCTTCATAGAGCTGCTCACAGTATAGTATCTAGCTTCCCCTCTTGGTAACCCAGGAGATAGGAGCTAAAAGATCACTTGGTACGGAAACTAAATACTTTTATATCCTAATATAATCCTCCATCTATTCTGTTGTTTGTCACACACACACACACACACACACCCCAACGCTGATACAATGAGTGGGGGAAAAGTGCCCACAAGAGGAAGCCGGGATCAATTGGTATGGCTTTAGAGATGGACATTCTTATCCTCCATTAGCCACATGCTGTGGACACACAATCATTGAGTTTCAGTTCTGTTGCTGGGATAAAAGGCAATGGCTACACAGCCAAAGAAGTACAACAGGAGCCATGAGAATGCTGCCTGCTGGCTCCAAAGCTGGCTCACCTTCAACCAGCTTTCCTATGTAATCCAGGACCATCTGCCTAAGGATGGTACCACCCACAGCAGGCCAGGTTCTCTTACTTCAATCAGCAATCAAGACACAACACAAAGACATGCCCACAAGTCAATCTGAGCTAAGTAATTCCTCAATTGAGGCTTTCCTCTCAGATTACTCTAGGCTGTGTCAAGTTGATGGCTCAAACTAACATGGCAGCCATGCACATCATAATAACCATTCCATAAGCAATGAGCCACTTGTGAGATAGAAGACATGGAAGAGAATAGAGGAGTGAACATGTACTCTCTAGCTGCATCTCCATACACTCTGATGCTTATGTAATGATAAAACACCTAGTGCTGCCTCTCTCACAACTTATCTTATGATTGACCAACACATCACACACACACACACACACACACACACCTACCTAACGACACCTTTAGAAAATGAGAAACATGTGTTTATGAACTTAGAAAACTAATCTCAGGAATGGATTCCCCAAACCAAAGAGCTGATGCCTTCCAAAATTCCTCAAGACCAAGATTTACTTTACATCTTACAAGAAAGCCTCCACTTATTTGAAACAAGGTAGGAAGAGTAGTTTAAATGATGTTGGACAACTTACGAAAGCTCCAGCATAACTGCAATGTTGGGAATTCAAAGACAGGCAGAAAGTGGAAGGTCTGTCCTGAGAGCCTGTCCAGTGGGGGCATCACAGCTTGCATCCCCAACACCTCCAACAGAGCTGCATGGCTTCTGGATTTCAATCTACTGTCCTATAGTGACTGCCTCTGCTGGCTAGAACCCATCCTACCTGGTCCTCCTTTGGGGAAGTTTCTGATTCAAAGTCTAGGCCAGGAGCATTTGATTGTGCCGTAGCACTGGGGGTCACTGAGTCAATATTTTCAGGCTTCATGTGAGGAGAGAGCAGGTTATACCTCACGCTTTAGAAGATTCAGTCCAACATATGGACTTCAGGCATCAAACAGCCAAAAGGATCCCTGAAATCTCCACTACAACTGCAAAATGTGACCTCTTGGAAGCACAGCATCTAAGAAACCTAGCAAACTTCTGACCTGTGGGACATGTAGGAAGATTAGCAATACTGGCACTGACCGCATAAAGAATACAGAAATGAATGGCCAGAGCCAAGGCTCTGCCTCTGTTCCCAGCTCCCTGGTACTTTTCTCATCCCTATGACTGAAATATCTGACAAATACCACAGGAAGGGAGGGATTATTCTGACCCACAGTTTCAGGAAATGAAGGCCATCTTCACAGCAAGACACAGTGAGGGCAGTACCATATATTCTGATGGGAATCTGTGGCATGGTTTGTGACCACCAAGAGAGCTGGACTAGTCTTCAAAGGCTCTACCCCCAAGTGACACACCTCCATCAGGACTCACAACCCTTAGGGGCAGTGCCACTCACTGTGAATCTTGGGTTCGAAGCACATGAGCCTGTTGGGAGCATCTGACAATAATGGAAATGCCATCAGCAATTTTGTGAAGACCTTGAACTCTTTCTTGGTATAATCTTTTTAATGGATAAAGTAGGATATATTGTATTACAAAGGAACTGAATTGTATTGAAACTTAGTTGCAGAAGTATTAAACGAATTTGTGACAGCAGTATTTATGCAATATGCATTACCCTTATTAACACTCTAAAGAAAAAATATAGCAATATATTTAATAATTTAAACAACATGATAAGAACAAAGGATATTGGGAGGTGCTACAGCAACTGTAATGAGATATGGAAATAGTCCTGGAGTTTCCACTGGGGACAAATGTGGGGTCAGATGGGACCATGTTAACCACACAGTGGTTTGTTGTCTACATTGGCACCTGAAGGAGTTCTGAAAATCATAGGGCAATGAAAACATATTTCCTATCCAAGTTGATGGGTCAGTTAAATCCTCTCTAGAGAGCTGCAGGGGCTGGCATGTTCATCACAGGTTAGGAACCCTGGAGCTAGAAGTGAGTATGTCCAACAGCCTCGCCCTCTGGTTAGAGACTGAAACACAGAGAGCACAGAACTACAAATGGCACAGAAAAGAACTTGAAATGAATGGGGGCTGCCAACTAGTCCTCTTGGAGACGGGAGGGTAGGGTGTGCATGTGACTGTGAGTGGGTCTACATGCACACATACGTTTCCCACTATGAGAGAGCCCTGCGTTTGCATACGGGTCCCAGGGGGGCTGAAGAGATGGCTCTGTGGTTGAGAGAGCCTACTGCTTTTGTAGAGGACCCAAGTTCAGTTTCCAGCAGTCCTATCAAATGACTCACAACTTTGTGTAACTCTAGTTCAAGAGTAGTCAGTGCTATCTGGCTTCCTCAAGCACCTGCATAATTCACATATCACACACAAAGACAATAAATAAAAAAATCTTTCAAAAAAGAAAGGGAGCATGCTAAATTATTGCAGACATTTAACAGCAGAGCTCCGATCATTTCAGGAGGACCAAGGAAGTATCTCATGACCTTCTCCAATGTCAACACAACAATTTTTACTACTGTATTTCATAGGTGGGTACATCCAAGTATGGAAAGATGAAGTATGTAAAGAATGAGATAACTTACCCAGGGTTATGGGAGCTGGCATCACAGTCAGACCACCTGGCTCTGAAGCCCGGGTGCATATGTCTTCCGTGGAGGCAATTTTTGTAATGGAAATGTTTAAAACTCCACATATATGTGCATGTGAATATCCATATGTCAAGAGAAAGCTGGAAAAGTATTTTTGCTAAACTTACCTCTGATGAAAATAATGAGGAAAGGGATTGGGAAGGTAGAAAAGACCTTTATAAAAACACAAGAGAATGAAACCATTTTAAAAGCAATGAGTTCCTGGGTGACTCTCACAAGTAGTGTTGATCAAATGGAACACACAGTTTCAGAAGTGGTACTATAACCATAAAATATAATGATGTGGAGCCTAGATACACAGTACATAAGAAACAGGACAAGGGATGTGGGCTAAAGAAAGGCTAGGCTGAAGCTAGGACGATGGCCAGTGGGCAAGACCACTTCAACCCAGGGATTGTTCCCAGCACCTATGTGGTGACCCAAAACAGCCTGAAACTCCAGTTCCAGGGAATTCAGTGCCCCCTTCTGGCCTCCATGGACCCTGGTCACATATGTAGTGCACTTACATACATCCAGGCAAAACACCAATACATATAAAGTAAAAATGAAAATATCAAAATAAGGAAAAATATATACATATATGTATATATTTAGGCGAGGAGGGATAATGGAGGGTGGGAAAGGCCAAGGAAGTTTTCATTATATTAGATGTTTTATTTATTTATTAAGCAGTGTGGAATCAACCAGCTGTTCCACATCTTAGCATGTGAATTACTACACTGAAATTGTCTTATGACACTCTTGATAGAAAAATGATTCCTGGGCATGGCACCTCCAGCTCCTGCTGCAGGGGCTTCTTGGCTCTGCACAACCCTCTCCCCCCCAAGTTTGCCCTTTTGTCTGTGGGGTCCTTCAACCTCCAAGAGTGCTGTCCCTGAGCTGAGGACAACCTTTCAGGCCGGTGAGTGGGTACCATCCCGGGGCGGGGTGGAACATCCGGGAAAGGAGCACTGGGCCCCTTCAGCTCCTGCTGCAGGAGCTTTGTTCCACACATCC
>LOEQ01008555.1:44479-60457 GCA_001685075.1 Bramus lutescens | reverse complement strand
GGGCAGGAAACCCTGACTGCTCTTAGGACTGGAGAGGGAGGGGGCGAGGGAGTGTGGGGAGTGGGAGGGAAATGGGAGAAAGGGAGGAGGTGGAAATTTTTAATAAATAAATAAATAAAATATGGATATTTCATTTCCTCTTCATATACCCTATCTCCCTCATTTGTTTCATCATTGTAGCTAGGACTTCAAGGACTACATTGAACAGGAACAGGGAAGGTGGATAACCTTGTTTTGTTCCTGTTATTAGTGGAAATGCTTTGAGTTTTTTTCTGCTTAGCAAAATCCTGGAGGTAGAATTGCTATATACTGCATTTATTGTACTGTAATATGTCCACAGTGGACAATCTGAGTAAATTGTATAATTTTGCATTCTATTTACAAAATCAGATAATTGTATAGTATTGAAATTTTCATATAATAATCAGATATATTAAGTTCTAGGAAATAGTTCATTGAACACAGTAATTACTCAATAACATGTTCATGTTCTCATAGGTCCAATTTTGCCTATTATATAGAATTTTCTAGGTGTAGTTTTTTATGCAGGCCCTCAATATATGTTGATTAAATGAATGAAAGAATTTATATTTAGGCCATTAAGAACTGGAGAGATGCTATGTGAGAAATGGGATCACTCTTCTGCATGCTTCATCTCATAAATGCCCTAGGCTTTTCCAGAATAAGAGGATCTGTCCCTTACACACAGATGTGACCATTAGGACTGCTACCAAGTACCTCAGCATTCTGAGAGCTTCTTGTACTTTTGGAATACTCTGTTTAGGATTCTGAATACTTTGTATTTAAGGCAATAATTGTTCTGGGGTCACTAGAAATAAAAGAATAGGAAAAGAAAATAAACCAACTGTGATAAAAAAAAGTTTAGTTCCTCTGTAGGAAAGACTCTCCTGATCTGCTGGAGAGTTTCTGTCCTCTTTTCTTTGGCCTCTAATTGCCATCACTTTCTCTCTGAAATGATAGGACTGCTGTTTGTTTCATCAGGAAAACAGAAGCAATTAGAAATTTTGTCAGGCTCCCCTCCCCACTACCTCTACTACATGAGTAGACGTCTGTGTGTGCCTGTCTGCTTCCCCTCCTGCTTCTGTAGCTAAGACATCTGTGATCACAGTAAAGACAATCAGCTAACTGTTTGTACCGCCCATACCATTTCATATATTAGAAAACATCACACCAGGGACATCTCCACTTTCTTTACCATATTATTTGCATGGAAATAAATACATCTTTAATGCTTCCTGCTCATTTTGAAGCATATAACCTTCTCTCGATTCTGTAACTTTCCAACCACCACTCAATTTCTTCTTCCTCAGGAAAACCTTGAAACTGTTGCTGATAGTTCTTTCAGTTTTTTTTTTCTTATGTTTGGAATCTACTCTTTGTTATGGCTTGAATTATACTTTTCTCTGCTCCAAATTCTCATGTTGAAGCTCTAATCCCCAAGTTGCTGACATTTGGGGATAGTCTTCATGAGAACTACAATTGAGTGAGTTTATATGGTGAGGCATACAATTGATTGGACCATTTTTCTCTAAAGAAAAAAAAATTAAGGTTTCTCCCTCTGCAACTAAGGAAAGCCACTGAGGCTAGGCATGTGTTAGGGGTGACTCTGAATGGAGGCCTAGAGAGGCCATTGTGTGAAACTGTGAAGTTGAGGCCTGGATTGCCTTGGAGAGCCCAGGATGCTGGAGAAGCCAGAGCTGTGTGATAACTGCCAAGGAGATCTGCTGACAGGGAGTGGAACCAACCCTGGAGCAAGAAGTGTGTTATAGTCAGCAAAGCTGAAAGGAGTTGAAGATCTGAAAAGTTTTGACATCAGACATAGAGGTACTGAGTTTGGATTTCAGTCTTGTTTTGGTCCAGTGTTTCCTCCCTATGTCCCCTTCCTGCTGCAAGCCACAACGTTATACAGTAATTGCTCAGCCATCTTTTCACGAGTGACTTATCAGAACCAAGGGATCTGGTAAATGTTAAACCAAAATGCATGGCTTTTTGGCATTATTGCTTTGTGAATAAAGTGGCTGTCCTTTGCTGTAGATTTTTTGATGTTGCTAACTTCCTTTCTGTTACTTATTTGGGGATGAATTCCCACAGTTCAGAACTGTTTCCTGAAAACAGTTTCCCACTGCCAGGCCTTGTTCCTCTCTCCTAGGAGAGTGCAGAGATCTGCCTTCCTGCAATTATCTTTATCAGCAGGCATTTGGTCAATGCTTAGCACCCAGGCATGGAGTACCCCATTCACAGGTATCCAAGGACATAGAATTACTACCTGCCCAAGTTTCTATTCCTGGTTTACCCCACTTAAAAAATTCTTATCTCCTTATGCTCACTTTCACCTCAGTTTACTGATGAATTTAATTCAGGAAATGTATAGCTCCGGTTTCACTTTCAGGGACAGCAGAAGAGATAATTAACCACTACCAGAGAAGAATTTCTTTCCTGCTGGTGCTACAGACACATAATCACCCACCGACCAGAATGACTGACAACAGAATATCCTGGAACTGATAATTTTAAAGGCCTCGCTCTCCCTCTTGTCTTTACCATTTAGGTGTGTACTCCAGATCTGTAGGCCCAGAGAAACTGCTGTGTCTGGTATATATGTTGTCTGATCAAGAGCCATGGTTCTACCTGACTATTCACATGGATTGCTTGATTACCTGATTCCAAGCATGCTGGGAGAGGAAAAGAGAAGCATGCTAGAAATAAGCATTTTAGACCTTAACTAACCACCTGAAATGCAATGTAGCACACTAACCCCCTATCTAGGATTTCCTGATGATTTAAATGTAATTCCTTTCTTAACTTTCTCCACTAAGAAGTTCAGCGGACATGTACGGACATGTACTTTCACTTTCAGAGATCTCTCTGTCTCTCTGTCTCTCTCTCTGTAGAAACCCTTATCTGATTTTCTATGGAGAAAAGAATTCTAGTCCTGGAACCTGTTAGGGTTAGGGAATTACTGGTTTTAAGGATATATATTACTGGGAATATATTATAAAAGGGATTAAAGAGAAGATAAAAAAAATGGACAGAGGATTCCCATTGTGAGTAGATTTCTTACCCCTCAGCTATTTACCCTAAGATTTCTAGCCCCCTTTAGCTATCTGTAGTGTCTTTAATTAAACTGGAAAGGGAGTCTTAAACGTGAAAACCTAAAAGTCTTTCTAAACCAGCCTATGTTTTTGAATGGTAATGTATATCCTATACCGTTATATTTTGGAAGTATGTGATCTTCTTTATTTTAATTTTACAGGAGATTGCAGTTAAGAAATTGCATGAATCTCAGAAGATACTTTGAATTAAGATTTTTAAATTGGTTGGAGATGACTATAGACTAAGGGAACTTTTAAAGTTGGACTGAATGAATTTTTGCATTATGATATGACTTGAAGTTTTTGGGGGCAAGGAAGTAGAATGAAGTGGTTTGAAAGAAAATGGTCCCCAAAGGGAGTGACACTAATTGGGGGTGTGGTCTTGTTGGAGTAGGTGTGGTCTTGTAGGAGTAGGGGTGGCCTTGTTGGAGTAGGGGTGATCTTGTTGGAGTAGGGGTGATCTTGTTGGAGTAGGTGTGGTCTTGTTGGAGTAGGGGTGGTCTTGTAGGAGTAGGTGTGGTCTTGTTGGAGTAGGTGTGGTCTTGTTGGAGTAGGGGTGGTCTTGTTGGAGTAGGGGTGATCTTGTTGGAGTAGGGGTGATCTTTGTTGGAGTAGGGGTGATCTTGTTGGAGTAGGGGTGGTCTTGTTGGAGTAGGGATGGCCTTGTAGGAGTAGGAGTTGTCTTGTTGAAGTAGGTGTGGTCTTGTTAGAGTAGGGGTGATCTGTTGGAGTAGGGGTGACCTTGTTAGAGTAGGTGTGGTCTTGTTGGAGTAGGGGTTGTCTTGTTGGAGAAGGTGTGGTCTTTTTGAAGAAGGTATGGTCTTGTTGGAGTGGGGGTGATCTTGTTGGAGTAGGTGTGGTCTTGTTGGAGTTGGGGTGGTCTTGTTGGAGTAGGGGTGATCTTTTTGTAGTAGGTGTGGCCTTGTTGGTGTAGGTGTGGTCTTGTTGGAGGAGGTGTGGTCTTGTTGGAGCAGGTGTGGTCTTGTTAGAATAGGTGTAGTCTTGTTGGAGTACGTATGGTCTTGTTGGATTGGGGTGATCTTGTTGGAGTAGGTGTGGTCTTGTTGGAGTAGGGGTGATATTTTTGTAGTAGGTGTGGCCTTGTTGGTGTAGGTGTGGTCTTGTTGGAGTAAGTGTGGTATTGTTGGAGTAGGTGTGGTTTTTTGGAGTAATTGTGGTATTGTTGGAGTAGGTGTGGTTTTGTTGGAGTAGGTGTGGTCTTGTTGGAGGAGGTGTGGTCTTGTTGGAGAAGGTATGGTCTTGTTGGAGTAGATGTTGTCTTGTTGGAGAAGGTATGGTCTTGTTGGAGTAGATGTTGTCTTGTTGGAGTAGGTGCGGTCTTGTTGGAGAAGGTGTGGTCTTGTTGGAGTAGGGGTGGTATTGTTGGAGAAGGTGTGGTCTTTTTGGAGTAGGGGTGGTCTCGTTTGAGGAGGTGTGGTCTTGTTTGAGAAGGTATGGTCTTGTTGGAGTAGGTGTTGTCTTGTTGAAGTAAGGGTGGTATTGTTGGAGTAGGTGTGGTTTTTTTTGGAGTAGAGGTGGTCTTGTTGAAGAAGGTTTTGTCTTGTTGGAGTAGGTGTGGTCTTGTTGGAGTAGTTGTGGTCTTGTTGGAGTAGGGTTGGTCTTGTTGGATTAGGTGTCGTCTTGTTTTTGGAAATGCGTCAATGTTGGGATGGGTTTTGAAGTTTCCTATGCTCAAACTGCAAGCAGTGAGATAGTTCACTTTCTGTTGCCTACATATCAAGATAAAAAAACTCTCAGGTTCTTCTCCAGCACCATATCTGCCTACATACTGTGATATCCCACAATGATGGTAATGGACTAAACCTCTGAACTACAAGCAAGCCCCTTTTAAATGTTTTTCTTTGTAAGAGTTGTGGTTATGTTGTCTCTTCACAGCAAGAGAAACTCTAACTAAGGTAATGGCCATGAAAATTATCTACTTCACTAGTTTCTCATGCTGCTTAGAGTAAAGGCTGGAACTGTTCTAGACTCTGAAGCCTATGAGGCTGTACCATGTGTCTGCCTGCAGTTCTCAGATCTGTCTCTGGATTACCTTCCTCCAGCCACCATTGTTACCTCATGACTTTTAGTTATATCAACAGGGCCTTTAACCTTCACTCACCTCTAGATAAACTCCCTGTTTAGCCTTGGGTCTTTTTCTGGTATGTATTAAATATCACTTTCTTCTGGTATGTATTAAATATCACTTTCCTAACTATCTAAAATTATAGATTTCTCCATATAAAGACTAGTATTATTTCCTGTTAGAAATGGCATTTATCTATCTATCATCTACTTATTTTTTATCATATACTGATTATTTTGGTAATAATCTAAGCTCCATAGGATAAAATGATTTTTCTTTTTGGTTTACTACCTTGCTTCAGAGCCTCAAGTGGTATCTGGCATATGGTAGGTACTCTCTCTCTCTAATTTTTTCCAAGACAGGGTTTCTCTATGTAACAGTCCTGGCTGTCCCGGAACTCACTTTGTAGACCAGCCTGTACTTGAACTCATTGAGATCCACCTTCCTCTGCCTCCCAAGTGCTGGGATTAAAGGTGTGTGTCACCACTGCTTGGCTCAATATGTTAAACTAAATATTTATATTTGCAGTGCTGAGGATGAAACCCAAAGATGTAGGCATACTAAATAATATATCAAAATTGGGCTATATACACAGGTTCTCAAGAATGTTTAGCTGAATAAATTAAGAGCAAAAAATGGTGAGAGAATTCTACTGAGGACAAAGATCAGGAGGCAGGTGAAGAAGGTGGTGAGACTTGTGAAAGGCTTGACATTTTAATTAACTGAAGAAAATGACACAAAATCTTTCCTTAGAGAAAGTTTATAATCTGTGAGGGAAAAAGCTCAGACATTTTTAGGAACTTCATTATTTAATAGACAATGCTGAAAATACAAGTGGTTATGGAATGCAGAGGAATCATGCATGTCTATTAGCTCTAAGAATCATGACTTTTATTTCATTTTTAAATTTCAATCATATAATTGTGGAGTTGGTATTTTTGTCACCGAGTTCTAAGAAATTTCATGAGTTTATACATTAGATTAAAAAGAACAACAAATTATACGTGATTCTCCTCTATGCTATGAATATGGTTTATTACCATTGGTTATTAAAGAAGCTGTTTTGGCCAATGGCTTAGGAGAGTAAAACCAGGCGGGACATATGAACAGAGATGTATAGAGAGAGTAGGCAGAGTCAAAGTGATGGCATGTTACTGCCGAAGGAGACAGATGCCAGATTCTTACCAGTAAGCCACAGCCTTAGGCTAATAGATATATGAATAGAAATAGGTTTATTAAGATGTAAGAGTTAGTTAATAAGAAGCCTGAGCTATAGGTCAAACAGTGTTGTAATTAATATACTTTCTGTGTTATTATTTGGGTCTGGTGACTGTGAAACAAATGAGCAGCCTCAGCCAACAAACAAATAAAAAATGGAGACTTAGAAGTCCCTATGTCTGAGTGTCACTCACAATGTTATCTGAGCTTTCTCTCCAACAAAACAAAATAGCTCCAAGAACTTTTATGTGTGTGGTGGTTGGATGGAGTGTGGGCTGGGGCTCTTATTGCTTAACCTCTTCCATTGACAACAAGGAAGAGAGAAGACCTCCTCTTCCTCCACCACCAACTTGCTTGTCCCATTTTATTCCTGCCTGACTTTATCCTGCTGTTGATTACAAAGTTCCTATCTGTTAAGTATACTTGGCACACGAAAAGGGACAGCATCGTAGTCCAGGTATCTGAGACATTAGAACGCAAATGTGCAGAGGACCTTTTAAACTATAGGTACATCGGCTCCAGCCCAGGAATTTCAGCACAAGCTTATTGTCAGAGATCCAAGGGTTGCACACTGAAAACCTCAGTTGCTCAAGCTTCATTTGGTCATGGGATGACTTTGCTACCCCTAACATTGTTACATATTACTGGAATAGCATCTCTCCAACCTTTGTGCGTTTGACTGAATGTTCAAGTATTCTGGCCAGGGTTGGTGGTACTTCCTGCTTTCAAAACATCCTCTTCCGGTCTTAAATACCTCCTGCCCTGCTCCCAGGGTCAAGCCACAGACTCTGGGAAATCCACCCTCAGGTGCCAACCAGCAATTTGCTTTTAATCCTATCATGTGTTTATCCCTGCTCTTTCTCTTTCTTCCAACCTTTGCTGGAGCTCTTTTTCTGTTCTCTGCTGTTCTATTATTCCTTTCTGTTCTTTTCTTCTTTCCTGTCTTCCTTTATTTCCCCTTTTTCTCTTCCTCCCTTCTCTCTCTCTCTCTCTCTCTCTCTCTCTCTCTNTCTCTCTCTCTCTCTCTCTCTCTCTCTCTCTCTCTCTTTCTTTCTTTCTTTCTGAGCAAAGAACTTCTCTTCCAAACACTTAGTTGCAGTGAAGCTGCTGTGGCAAATCCCCACTGCTATCTCTGTTGTCTCCAAGACATTTGACTTGGCTTGAAGGAGTTAAACCCTTCCATATCAACAAAGGGTCATTTATCTACAAGGCCCTTATAGTCAGGTTTGAGGAAAAGAACAAACACAGAGGGCCTAAGCCAGCTTTACAGTACTTTAAGGAAACCCAACAACCCCCTTCTGAGTCATGTCCAAGCTTATGCAGATGTATCCAAAAGTGGTAAGACAATTAGAAATAAACTAATGTAACTGCTGACCCTGAAGCTTCCCTTAGCTGTGTTTCAAAGGAGCTTGCATGTTCCTCTCAGGGTTGTCACCATTTTGTACGTGTGCATACTGGAATATTAATCACTCTTTGTTCTTGTGTACTATTTGAGTCTGGGGTCTTCCTTAGTGTTTCCTTGAACCCTACAAGCTTTGACTATAACATTAGCTAAACCTTTTGATTAACCAAATGCACTGAAATGTAGTATTTTGATAACTTGTGATGAAATAAAGGTGCCAAGGGGAAACATTCTCAGGGGAACCGTAATTAATGTTGTAGATAGATCTAGCAATTACTGGCCACATTCAATCTGCACACAGCATCAAACAAAGAACTAATACCACATGAAAGGCCATGCAGCAGAAAGGTTAGGAGACTACAGACTCAGTCCTAGACCACTGGAGTAGCAACTTTGCCACGGGCCACATGGTCCACAGACCTTTTATCGGGGTGATTACTGAGCCTAGGATTGTTTTTAAATTAGTGTATAGGATCTTTATGACACTGGCTGCAGGACTGCATCTATCTGGAATAATCTCTTCATTTGTGCAGGTTTCTTGCTGAATCAGAGATGCACTAAGCGTATTTCTACATCTAACCTTAAAGTCACTAGTCCCCCTGCACCTCCCCAACAGTGGCAGCCCAAGGGACAAGCTAGCTGGTTGTGGGTGGCCTTCCCAACTTGCTGTTCTTAGGAGATGAGGAACTTGCTTTTGTTGAGTCATGAGATTGGTGGCTACAACCATTAAGCTTAAATCAAACACTTGTGTTTCAAGGTCACCACGGAAAGCTGAAAAGCATAAAAATAGATTCTAATTTTGAAATCAATGAATGCACTTTTGGCCCTAGACAGCTATACTTTTAGCCAAATGCCTGTAGGACAGATTTTAATATTTTATGTACTCTGTTTTATCAATAGGAAGGGCAATGAAAGCCCTGGAGAATGTTTTTTTTTTGTGCTAGTGGGATACCCTTGTGTCCATTACTAAAACTCATGAGATTTTATTCCCTACAGAATGGATTCCTGTAGAACACTCTCTTCCAAAGGAAGACTGGTTTCAGGACACAGCTTTCTTTTCTTTACTGATGATAATTTAATTTTAAAATAATGAGATAATAATAATAGAATAAACCATAAAGTAATAAAATAGAAGGTAATGATTGTTAAGATGGAGAATAAAAATAATCAGGCATAGTAAAATATGGTCATCATAATTCCATTATTTGTTTCATTGTATGTTTTATGAGTATGAACATGTATGGAAGAATGTATAAGCAATGTAGAAAATGGGATGAGGATAAAGAATATTTCTTTAAAACCTTTTCAATTATTTCACATTTTTGCCAACAGCATGTTCAACTTCTATGTTTGAAAAATTTGAGACAAATAATTGTCAAGTCTTTAAGACATTTTAATGTAATTGAAGAATCTGCTTTACAAATAAAATTTCCACTTTATTAAGAATTTTTTAGAGTTGTCAGGACATATCTATATGGCCACAATTTTTTATCTTTTTAAAAAGATCTTTTTATTTTTACTTTATGTATGATTATTTTGCCTGCATGTGTATCTGTGCATTTGGTGTATTCTCAGTCCATGGAAGGAAGAAGGCACATGAGCCTCTGGAATGTGACTACAGAGAACTGTTAACCATCACATAAGGGTGGGAGCTAAACAGAAGTTTTCTGTGAGAACAAGTACTCTTAACCTCTGAGCAATCTCTCCAGTCCCATGATTTTCAATCTTTTAAGAATTTCAGCATCCTGGTGGTACATGTCTTCAATTCCAGCACCTGGAAGACAGTTACAGGTGAATCTCTGTGAGTTTGAAACCATTCTGGTCTACAGAGTGAGTTCCAAGACAGCCAGAGATACACCGAGAAACCCTGTCTCAAAACAAAACAAAAACAAACAAATAAACAAACAAAAACCAACCAACCAAACCAAAAATCCAAACCAAACAAGCAAGAAAAGAGTTTCAGCACATTACTTTTGTACAGCTGTCCTCAGCATGGCACATTACTTAAAAATCACAGTAAAAATAAATATAGATATATTTATATATAAATATAAATAAATTTATTTATATTACTATAAATAAATTATAAATTTTGTCAGTGTATTGTTCCCTAGAAATTCGATTGACTTCTTTCCAAGATTTTATTTAAATATTTTTTGGGATATCATTTTGACATTTTCACATATGTGTAATGTATGAAAATCATTTTATGTGTGCATATTAATGTATTTACAGTTCATTACTCCTCAAAGCAGTTCAAAGTCCATACTGTTCCATTTTATAGGAACAAAGGGAAGAAATTCCTTATTCTGAAAAAAGTCTATACTCTTTCCTTACCAAGGTCTTTACACTGGACTCTTTCCATTTCGTTTTTGTCTTTCCTTCCCTTTCCTTTTCTCTGGTACTTGATTTTACTCATATTCCCATAATCAGATGGGTTAAATATCTCCTGGCCTTAGTAAATTATCTGTCCAGATGGGTTGATGGTGTGGGAGGTCCTTCTATGTGTTGCTTTTATTGGTTAACCAATAAAGAACTGCTTTGAGCCTATGGCAAGGGCAGAACAGAACTAGGTGGGAAAAGCTAGGCTGTACGCTGGGAGGAAGGAGGGCAGAATCAGAGAGAAGCCATGGAGCAGCCAGAGATAGACATTGGGAACTTTACTGGTAATCCAGAGCCACATGGAGATACACAGATTACTAAAAATGGGTTAAATTAATATAATATTTAGCCAACAAGAAGTAGAGCTAAGCAGTGATTTAATTAATACAGTTTCTGTGTGATTATTTTGGGTCTNCTTTGAGCCTATGGCAAGGGCAGAACAGAACTAGGTGGGAAAAGCTAGGCTGTACGCTGGGAGGAAGGAGGGCAGAATCAGAGAGAAGCCATGGAGCAGCCAGAGATAGACATTGGGAACTTTACTGGTAATCCAGAGCCACATGGAGATACACAGATTACTAAAAATGGGTTAAATTAATATAATATTTAGCCAACAAGAAGTAGAGCTAAGCAGTGATTTAATTAATACAGTTTCTGTGTGATTATTTTGGGTCTAACCTAGCCGGGTGGCCGGGAACCAACAAGCAGCCTCTCTCCCTCCTACAGGTTGAAGCTTTTCCAACCTCTAACAAGAGGGCCCAGACAGCTTCTGACATCCTTCTCTGAAAAATTATACCCTGATTTGGAATACCAGCCTCTCTTCAGTCAGACAATGATCCTGAATTCACCTCTCAGATCTCTAAAACTCTAACTAAAGCTGTCAACATCCCCTTGGCATTTTCATATCCCATATCATTCTTAATCCTCAGGGAACACAGAAAGAACTAAGCACTTTTAAAAAATACATTCTTGTTAAAAATGTCACAGGAACCTAATCTTAACTGGTTAAAGCTCTTGCCTCTGGCTCTTTTCAGGCCCCAGGTGCTCCCCAAAAGACCCTTTTCCATCTTGCCCTTTCATGTATGGGCATCTAGTTCTGATCCCTGGTCTCTCATCTGCACCCTCACCCCTCTCTATTACCCCATTATTGTATCACTTCCATCCCCTCTTATGGAACTTTATTGACCATTCTCTACCTCAACCATGTGCCAACCCCTGCCCATCTCCAGTCAACATGGAGATCAGGCCCTTCTCTCTTCTCCAGACCAACAGCACTGACCCCTTTCCCCTAATTGACAGGGCCCCTTTAAAGTAATTCTTGTAACCCCCACAGCTGTTAAACTGGAGGGCCTTCCTCACCTATCTCACCTCAAACCCTTTACTCCTCCACCTCAGGATAATCTCTTTTCATACACAACAGCTCAAACCTGTTCCCTTAAGTTCCATAGGACACCGAGATCAACTGCTCTGTCTCCAGTTCCAGAAGGATGAAGTCTCACTCCACAGTCATACTCAACTCTCCTGGATTGGGATCCCTGTATGTTTTCCTTTTCTTATTCAGCTATTGTTACAAGGACCACCATTAGCCACAGAGCCGGAGTAACAAAGGCTATCAGAGATGCTCAGGTGGTAAGAAACAGTAACACTCCAGAGACATTCACACCCTAGACTCAAAAGGGAGACTCACAAAACAGATTTTAATATAACAGGTTTATTATTGAATGCCCTCAGCAATCAGACACCTGTGTCTCCTGGAAATTAGGTGATATCATGGTGTTGGAAAAAAATAGGTGCCTTAAGGTTTGTTTCAGATGAAAATTAAAAAGTTAAATTAATAATCCGTCTCTCTCTCCTTCTCTTCCTCTCTCCCCTCCTCCCCCCCTCCGAGAGAGAGAGAGAGAGAGAGAGAGAGAGAGAGAGAGAGAGACACTATGTGACTGTCCAGGACCTTAACACTAACCAATAAAGTTCTGATAAGCTAATCACCCAACTCTAGCAGAGTACTAAACACTAACCATAAGCTCATGATTTTAAATTCCCTTTGTTCGCTTCTTAATGTCTAAAACCTCTTTTACAAACTTAAAAATTCTTATAAGCTCCAGGGAGTCAAATTGGACCCATTTGAACAGATCAGAATCACCCAAGGTAAGTACCCTTCAACTCTTCCCTGGTATCAGGACTTTCTTCTCTCATCCTGAGACCCCTGGGGAAACCCCCTCCATCTTGGGACCCTCCTCTCTCAGTTACCAGGATCTAAAGAAAATTTTCTAAAGTTCATCTTTTGCTTCAGCAACATCTTGTTGGATCTAAGCAATCAGCCAGATGATTCCACAGAGCTTAAACAATGAGGAAGACTCAGCCACCTCAGGACAAGCTCCCAGACATGACCAATACCCACCAAGTGCACTTGAAGCAGTTTCAAGAGACCCTATTCTTGACCACCTGCTATCCTTAACCCCCTAATTTTTATAATAAACAAAAGGGTGGGCTGTTATTTCTATCACATCCGGAGTCCCACGACCATCAGCATTCAGGCAGAATGTTTAGTCACCCTAGGGCCTTAGGCCCTACTGAATCTATGCACAGTGTGGTCACTTAATCTTTGCCTGATGTAGCTGCATGAGTCCCTCTGTGCATGTGCCAGATGGCCTTTGAAAAAGCAGATATGCCCACTCCACTCTTTCTCACCACGTTACTTTCAGACAGGACTGTGCACTCCCTTCGTTCTCTCTATGTTAAGAAAACTACTAAAGTGGGTTTTGTTGTTTATCTTGTGTCTTTTCTCACACCGGGTAATATCTGTCACTGCTCAGGTGTCATGGCGCTTTGAGGAATTTCTATGAGCTGTCAAGAGCTTGGCATGGGGCCTTATGAGCTCTCCTCTACCCATGCTGCAATATTGACTGGCTCAATTTTGTGTAGGTCGTGTGCAGGCCACCGTAACTGCTGTGAGTTCATGGGCACAGTGGTCCTGCGCGCACTGCTTCGCTTAGGTGCCCAGCTTCTGACTGCTGCAGTCCTCATGCTCCTTTTACATGTTCTTCTTTGGGTGAAGGTAAGATATAGGTGTCCTATTGATGACTGAACACACTGCTGACACTCTCGCATTTTGATGAGTCGCAAGTCTCCTGTCTTGACTGTGATTCACTGAACAAATGTAGTTTTCTGCTGTGGACTGAGAGCTGTGATAATTTGTAAGTACAAAGACATATTTAGAAGGCAGTGTGGTAGCATGTTCATTTAGTAGTAAGTTCAGCCTTGGGTCCATCAGTTCCTCCACCTCACGGTCTCAGCCAGATTTACAGCACCAGGAGCAAGTTTCCTGCTGTCCAGTGAGCCTTCAATCGCATTAGAAAATGAATGGACACTATTTTACCTATGGGTGTTGGCCACATCAGTCATTATTGGAGTTTGCAAGGTTCACAACTGGGTAGAGCTGTTGATGATTTTTCTCCTTCCACAGCCAGTATAATGCCTTTTGATGTTATGAAAGTGAGCCAGCAGAAAGGACTTACAGGTTCTTTACATGCTTGATTTTTCTGTGCCCTATGAGTCTAGCAACAGGGTCTTACTACTGAGTTATGGGAGACAACAAAGAGCACCAGCAATAGCCTGCACTGTTCTGAGTTTTGAAGTGATCTCCTTTGGGATAAGCATTGTACACACTAGCTTTTCAAAAAATTATGTACTTTTTATTATACTATTTATTTGATATAAATTCATGATTTATTTCTGTTGTGTCTCTTGGAAGTTCCAATGAACAACTTGAGGAGAAATAGCCCACACTTGACATGGGATTTTTATTTGGCAATATACAACTTCATAATATGGCATACCACTAAGGAAAAGTCCAAGCCCTAAATTATATCTATGAAATGACCCAAACTATAAATTTATGCACACACATGTTTATAGAAAAAGATTAGGAAATAGAATATCAGAATTGAAATTATGTAATGAAAATGTGGCATATATACACAATGGAATTTTATTCAGCTGTAAAGAAAAGTGAAACTGGAAAGTAAATGTATGGAAAACATTCTACTGTGTCACTCAGTGAGGCATGGTAGGAAGTTTCTACTTTATGCTCTCTCACTAGTATGTGAATGCTAATGTTGAATTATTAGATTTGTATATTTAATTTGAAGCAGTTGGAGAAGACAGAAAACCAGAATAGGGGTCATTGTCAGGGGTGAGGGACTCTTAGTGGAGGGAGGGTGTTGGAATACAGAAGGGGGTATACACATTTGATATGCTTCTTTCTAGCCCTTTTCTATAAACACACAACTAAACACATATGTAAATATGAATATACATACAACTTGGATTGTATATACCATATTCTTGACTGCTATTAACATATTTTAGAACTCATTTTAATGATCTGTTTAAGTATGCTTATTGAATAACAATGTTGTTTAACTGCTTTTCCATTTTTGAACATTTGAATTATGGCCAATTTTTCGGTGATGAGAAAAATACTGCAGTAACATAAGCCAAACCATTTCACCTGTATCTGGTTGTTTTCTAAGGAAATAATGGTCTAAAAAGTGGAAATATTTGTGAAGATATTGATACACATTTCCAATATTGACCAATAGAGAGTATTATATTTTTTCCTTTATTTGTTTTACTTTATTAACACTGGGAATCAAAATTTTCACTTCCTTCCCTCCACCTACTTCCCTCCCACTCCTCCACTCACCCTTCTCCCCTCCCCCTCCAGTCCTAAGAGAGGGCTGGGTACCCTGCCCTGTGGGAAGTCCAAGGCCCTCCTCCCTCCATCCAGGTCTAGGAAGTGTGCATCCAAATAGAATAGGAGCCCAAACAGCCAGTACATGCAGCAGAGACAAATCCCAGTGCCATTATCATTGTCTTCTCAGTCTGCCCCAATTGTCAGCCACATTCAGTTTGATCCCATGTTCATTCAGTCCCATTCCAGCTGGCTTTGGTGAGCTCCCACTAGCTCAGGCACACTGTCTCAGTGGGAGGGTCATCCCCTTGTAGTCCTGATTTCCTGGGTCATATTCTCCCTCCTTCTGCTCTTCAACTGGACCTTGGGTGCTCAGTCCAGTGCTCTGATGTGGGACTCTGTCTCTATCTCCATCTGTGGCCGGACCAAGGTTCTATGGTGATATTCAAGATAGTCATCAGTGTGACTACAGGACAAGGCCACTTCAGGCACCCTCCCCTCCACTCTCATGGTCCTAGCTGGGGACAATCCCTGTCGATATCTGGGACCCGCTGTAGAGTCCAGCCTCTTGAAAATCCTAAAATGCCTCCCTCAATTAAGATATTTTCTTCCCTGCTCCCATATCTGTCGTTCCTCCATCTCAACCATCCCACACCCCCAAGATCTCCCCAATCCTTCCATTCTCCTTTATCTCTCCCCCTCTCCCCTTCCCCCATCCCACTCCCACCCCTATGCTCCCAACTTTTGCCGGGTGATCTTGTCTGCTTCAAATTTCTAGGAGGATCTATATATGTTTTTGTTTGGGTTCACTTTATTACTTAGGTTCTCTAGGATCGTGAATTATGGCTCAATGTCCTTTGTTTATGGCTAGAATCCACTAATAAGTGAGTACATACCATATTCATATTTTGGGTCTGGGTTATCTCACTCAAGATAGTGTTTACTACTTACTTCCATCCATTTGCATGTAAAATTCAAGATGCCATTGCTTTTTGCCGCTGAGTAGTACTCTAATGTGTATATGTGCCACACCTTCTTTATCCATTCTTCCATTAAGGGGCATCTAGGTTGTTTCCAGGTTCTGGCT
>LOEQ01008555.1:11762-29717 GCA_001685075.1 Bramus lutescens | reverse complement strand
TCCCAGTCCCTCCTCACCACCACTCCTCCTGTCTTCCCAGTCCCTCCTCACCACCACTCCTTCTCTCCTCCCAGTCCTCACCTCCTCCACTTCTGTTTAGAAAAGGGTAGGCTTTCCAGCGACATCAACAAAACATGGCATATCAAGTTACAAGTAAGATTAAGCAGTCCCCTTGTATATAAGCCTGGACAAAGCAACCCAGTATGAGGATAAGTTCCCCAAAGCCAGCAGTTCAGAGTCCCACAAGAAGACTAAGCTATACAACTGTCGCATATACACAGAGGGTCTAGGTCAGTCCTTTGCAAGTTCCCTGGTTGTCAGTTCAGTCTCTGTGAGCTCCTATGAGGCCAGGTTAGTTGAATCTGTGGGTTTTCTTGTAGTGTCTTTGATCGCTCTGGCTCCTACAATCCTTCCTGCTTCTCCTCAGCAGAATTCTTTGTCTGCCTAATGTTTGACTATAAGTCTGCATCTGTTTCCAACAGTTACTGGATGAATGCTCTCTGTTGACAATCGGGCTAGGCACCAATCTATGGGAATAGTAGAATATCATTAGGCATAATTACATCGACATTTTTTTCTTTCC
The DNA here is from genome assembly GCA_001685075.1 of Bramus lutescens. Classification (NCBI taxonomy): domain Eukaryota; kingdom Metazoa; phylum Chordata; class Mammalia; order Rodentia; family Cricetidae; genus Bramus; species Bramus lutescens. Next base: position 29,134 of record LOEQ01008555.1, on the reverse strand, counting down.
AGTTGTGTTTGGTTCTATCTTCGGTCCCTGGGTCCTGGAGCTCCTGGCAGTGTCTCATCACATGGGTCTTAGGCTGGCCTCTTCCATAGTCTCTGTGCCACCCTTACCCCAGCACATCCCACAGGCAGGGAAGACTAGAAGTCAAAGGTTGTGTGGCTGGGTTTCTGTCCCAATCCTTCCACTGGAAGTCTTACCTGGTGACAGGAGATGGTCAGTTCAGGCCACATATTCCCTGGGATATTTGGAATTCTTGCTTGGAATCTTAGGTGGGGTCATCCTTGTAGACTCCTGGGGTTTCCATTGAATCAGGTTTCTGCCTAACTCCAAATGCCTCCCCTTTCAAGTTGTCCCTTTTAGTTCTCTACACCTCCATCCCTCTCCTACCTGAGCCCTCATGTTCCCATACCCACCTGTTCCCAATCCACCCAGGAAATATCCTATATTTCCCCTTTCTAGGGAGATCTGAGTGATCTAGATCCTTCCTTGATCTCTCCTTGTTACCTACCCTCTCTGGGTCTATGGATTGTAGCATGGTTACACTTTACTTTACAAATAATATCCACTTATAAGTGAGTACATACTATGTTTCTCTTTCTAGGTCTCTGTTTCCTCATTTAGAATGCTCTCTTTTCAGGTTCTATTCATTTCTCTGAAAATTTAATGATGTCATTGTTTCTAACAGCTGAGTAATTGTTGATTTTTAAAGCACAAATTTGAGGGCCCCTCATGAGTTAATGACATAACATGTCTGCCTTAGAAAGGAAAATATCAGAGAAAAATACCTATTGCAGTACTTCCATGGTAACTGATGTTACCAAAGCACAGTCTAAAGGCATGCTCTAAACCAGGGTTAAGTGCTAAAGGCATGATAAAACAGTGGGTCAGCTGGATCTCTGTTAGAAGTTGTGTTGAGATTCATTTGGAATATGCTGGAATTATGGCACTAATTACTTCCTTTTTATATGTAAACTCTTACATAATTTCTGAGTTTTACTCTCTCACCTGCTGAAGAAAGTAGTGCCCTCAAGTGGAAATGAATCTAATAATTATACTGTGCAATCAAGGGATCAGTAACTGGGAAAGCTCATGGGATGTTAAACGCCATTGAATATTCTAGAGTTCTAGAGAATATCAAGTAAGCTGGGCAACTGATATTCATTTTGACCTGAGGCATTCATGTGTTATGGTTTACCCTTGTGTATAGGAATTTGGTCTTAAACCTGAGTTTTCCTCTAAGAAGCCATAGGTCTTGTCCCTAAGTATAACTTTCTGTACAGAGAAAACAGCATCAGGAGATGCTGTGGGAAGTCCTCAGCCAATAGCCTTTAAGATACTGGCCCACTTTGGGCATGGTCTCATGTACTATAAATGCAGATGTAAAACCATGTGTGGACCCCTTGGCTGCTGGATTCAGTTCCAGTTCCCCACACATGCAGAGAACTGCAGTTCACTACTCTTTCTGTAAGTTTAGCCCTTAATAAATGAACATTTGTTACACTCCATTCTGGGATCGTGTGGAACTAGTTTGGCCCACTAGTTTGGCTCCCACATGGCCTGAATCCACACCATTACCAGGCTTTTCCCAGAAGGTCTGCTGCCTTCTCCTACTCCACACAATCGAACTACCCATCTGCGCTGAACTACCCCTCTAGTGCACAGCTGAACACTGCACTGTTTCACTGGCCTACCATGTGGCTACTTGGCAATTTCACATCAGCCAACCTGCATGACTTGGTCCTGCCTACTAAGTAGCTTTTTTGCCAAAACTCCTCCTTGGCTTCTCTGGCTTCTGCCAGGCCTACTCTAATTAGGCTTAGCTCTGTCTCCAGGGTCAGGGGCTACTCCAGTTTTTATCCCCAGTTCAGATCTGCATGGCCTGAGCTCCTGCCAATAACCTTATGACGTGCAAGCTCTGGGTTCCTAGATATTCTGCTCAACTCAAACCTTCTTAAATGGATTGCTGCTCTTAAGTAATTAACTAAATTTGTTAGTAATTCTAAGTCTCAGGTGATTCAGGTACTGATCTAGGACCTGCCTTACTGCCACAACTGCGACACCTGCTGGCCAAGGCCAATAAAGATTATTACACCTGTAACAATTTTCTGAAAATTATAACAGAGGTAAGTTAATTTGATAAATAAATAAATAAATTTGAAAATTGTATACAAGCCCCAAGATAATTGCAGAAAATATCCCCATCCAGGAATTTAACAACCTTTTTGTTTCTACTATGGATGGAATTCTACAAGAGTTATATGAGGTATACCTTGTACATATATTTTTGTGATCATGGCACTTTGTTTTGCTCTTAATATTTTATACTTGAAGAAATGGTGTGATAACAGAGTCAGGCATGAGAAATTTTTAGGAAAGATACAGTCTTTAGTTGAAAAGACTCATACTATTGAAAATGATAACCTTAATTTGACAGGCAAAAATTGATCCATGTCAATGGGTTATGAAACCTTACAAAGGGTACTGAGAGATTATCTGAAAGGATTCATAATGTTGAAATTGACAATCAAAATCTGTTAAAAAGGTTTGATAATTTAGCAGATGGAACATCTCCCCAGGAAGGCAATCTGCTAGCCATTCAAATAATATCCAAAAATGAGAAGGTATCATTAATGGAAAAAAATATTATCTTGGAATCACATGTAGAAAATGAGAATCAGAAATTACTTGATTTGATAAAATCACTAAAAATATTCACAAGTCAAAATATTCAGACTTTACAAATGACAGTAATAAAAAGATTTGAAACAATTGAGGACCTTGTTAGACCTGATAAGCAAGGAAAGGAGGTACAGACAAAGGATTTAGGATTGCCAGTACCTCTCAGAGTCAGAGATGAGTTACCAAGAGTTTTAGCTGCTTGTTATTAACTCTGAAAAGTCAGCAAATACTCAATACCCTAATGGATTCAGAGAATGTAAATGAAAACCTATAGGTATGAAAGATCTAAAGGAAATTAAGCAAGCAGTAGTATCTCATATGAATTCACCATTTGTTAGGGAGATGGTAAAGATATGGGCTCCAACCAATAAGAAAAGTCCACATGATTGGCTACAATGAGTCTCAGTGGTGCTTGAAGATAGGTCACAGTAAAAATGGAAATATTTTTGGAGAGAGGAGGATAAATCCCTAGAACAGCAAGGAAGGGTAAAAGGATTTGAGGTTTCCCAAGATCAAATTCTTGGTGGGGCTGTTATGCTGATCCACAGAGTCAAACTCTTTATAATGAATACATTTTGTCCCTATGTCATACAGCAGCCTTAAATGCTTGTGACAAGATTCAAGAACCAGAAAGAAAAATTAGCTCATATATAAAGGCTAAACAAGGCTCAAGAGAACCTTTAGTGACTTTTTACAAAAATTAACTAAAGCTGTACAAATAGGAATGATAATAGATCCAGAAGCTAAACAAGTACTTATTGAATCTCTGGTTTTTGAAATTGCCAACATAGAATGCAAAAAGATACTTGGTCCTCTAAAGGTTAGATCAGAACCAATGGATGGATGGATCCTGCATACAGTAAACATTGAGGCATTTGAATATAATACTGAGGCTTGGACATGGGGAAGTAATTTCCAAAGGTATGATGAGACATCAAAATGCCAAATGTTTCAGTTGTTGTAGAATAGGAAATCTGAGAAGGGATTGTAGACAAGGCATTTCTAGAAATAGTGTCCTCTGGGAATGACAGAAAAAAGGTCTCAATCTTATGGATTATGTAGAAGATATGGCAAAGGCCAACATTGGACCAAAGAATATAGATCAACAAGAGACAAATAGGGCAACCAGTTACAATCAGAAAACTCATTGGGGGGCCTCTTGAAGGCCTCCAGGTCAAATGTGGTCCAGTCATTCCCAGTCATTGTGGAGGACATGTATCCCCAGGAAAATTTAAAAAATCCCTTGCCTGTTGCAAAAAACCATACTGCTCTGGATGATAGAATAAACATGGAGGATTAATCAAAAATTCTAATAGAAAATAGGAAATGTATATTTTGACAGGCTTCTATAAATGATCAAAGACTGTGAGTATGAATAAATAACATTGTAATTGAAGGATTAGTGGACACAGGTACGGATGTGACTATTATTACTCCAGAATCTTGGCATCTAAATTGGCCTTATCAAGAGGCACATGTTCATTTCCAAGGAACTGGAACCCTATCTCAAGTAAAACAAAGCATGAGATGGCTTGAATGTATAGGGTCAAAATAACAGAGAGGAAGTCCAAGACCATATGTGGCTGATATAGCAGTGAATTTATGGGGTTGTGATCTGATACATCAATGGAATGCCCAAATTAACATTTCTGCAGTCTGAGAAATTGGAGATAAACCAACTCATGTTTCTGGAAAGGATATTATAAGGTACTATAAATAACAGTCACCAACCATTCAGGTTGTACAAAAACACAAAACAACTAGCAAACTTTCAGAAGTACCAATGGCTCTACCTTTAAAATGGTTAACTGAGAAACTAATATGGATTAAACAATGGTCTTTAACAAAAAAGAACCTGAAGACTTTAGAACAGCTGGTAATAGAACGGATTCTCCTGTGTTTGTTGTTTAAAAGAAATCTGGAAAACAAAGAATGGTGACAGATCTAAGAGCTGTTAATAAGTTAATTGAACCAATGGGCCCTCTACAATTTGGAATTTCTTTGCCGTCCCTATTATCCAAAGGATGATCTCTTATAGTTATTGATTTGAAAGATTGTTTCTGCACTATACCTTTACAAGAAAAGGACAGAAAAATGTTTGCCTTTACAGTACCTACTTATAATAATTCTCAGCCTACTAGAAGATATCAATGGGGGTATCCTACAACAAGAAATGTTCAATAGTCCCACCCTTTGCCAATATTATGTAAATCAGACATTGACAATTTCTAAAATCTATAATTTACCATTACATGGATAATATTTTGCTGTCTGATTCAAATGTAGATACTTTAGAAAGAATGTTTGAAGAAGTAAATAAAGTTTTACCTAAGTGGAGATTACAAATTGCTCCTGAAAAAAAAGAGAAAATTCTATCAATTACCTAAGTTATACAATAGATTTACAGAAAATTAGAACACAAAATCACAAATTAGGAGAGATTGATTGCAGACTCATAATGACTTTCAAAAATTGCTAGGAGACATTTTCAATCTACAAACCACTATTGGGATACCACCTGATCTAATAATTCACTGAAACAAAGCCCTAGATGGTGCCAAATACTTAAACAATCCTGTCTGTCTCTGGCAGGGCTACATGGCATCTCCTTGACTTCTGTTTTTCTCCCGGCATTCAATTTAGTTTTCCCCACTTAGCTCTGTTCTTCCCTACTATAGGCTCAAAGCAGTTTCTTTATTCATTAACCAAGAAAAGCGACACATATACAGAAGGACTTCCCACACCATTGCCTCTTTTCTGTTTAAATAAAAGGGAAGGTTTTAACCTTAATATAGTAAAATTACATATAACAAAATAGGCATCAAGCAAGAATTACAAGTATTTATATCTCCTTTATCTTTTATCACAACTAAGGAAAACTATAAGAATCTATTCTTCAACTCCATCAAAGACTCCAGAAGAATATAATATTACCTAAGTAAACAGGAAGTGCATTGTAAGCAACTTTCAGAACGCTATAACTGGCAGAGACATCTTACTACCTGGACAGTCACCCAGAGTCTCATTTGCAACATTGGAGCAGCAAACTATGGCAAAGGCTTAGAGTAACTGATGGACCATTTTCAGAGGAAGAAAAAGTTTCAAAACCATCTGTCTTGGCAAGATCTGACAGTCTTTTTTTCTTATGTCCTGCTTGTCCTGTCTGGATGGCATGCACTTTGTCAGTGGTCAATCCTGCATACAATGAACATTGAAACATTTGACTATAATACTGAATCTTGAGTAGGAGAAGCAATTTCTAAAGCTATGAGGAGATATCAAAGTGCCAAATGTTTTAATTGTGGTAGAATAGGACATCTGAGAAGGGATTATAGACAAGGAATGCCTAGAAATAATGACTCCTCTGCGAATGGAAAAAATAAAAGCCATCAAACTTCTGAATTATGTAGAAGGTGTGGCAAAGACTGACATTGGACCAATGAATGCAGATCAACAAAAGACAGATAAGACAACCTGCTATTGGGAAAATCCTTAGGGGGCCTCTTGCAGGCCCCCAAGTCAAAAATGGTCTAGTCATTCCCACTCACTGTGAAGGACATGTCTCCCCAAGAAAATTAAAAAGTTCAGTGCCTGCTGTAAAAAATCATACTGCTCTGGATGATGGAATAAACATGGAAGAAGAACAGAAAATTCCAATAGGAAATAGGAAACGCATATTCTGGCATACTTCTATAAATGTTCCAAAACCAAAGATAAGAGTGCATATAAATGGCATAGTAATTGTGGGTTTGATAGACATGGTACAGATGTAAATATCATTACTCTAGAATCTTGGCATCCAAACTGATGTCTTCAAGAGGTAGATGTTCAATTCCTAAGAATTGTAACACTGTCTCAAGTGAAACAAAACATGAGATGGGTTGAATGCATAGGGCCATAAGGACAGAAAGGAAAGCTGAGGTCAGATGTAGCTAATATCACAGTGAATTTACGGGGTTGTGATCTTATTTAGCAATGAAATACCCAGATTAGCATTTCTGCAGTCCCAGAAACTCATATTTCTGAGAAGGATATTACAAGGTACTATACACAAAGGTCACCAGCCATTCAAACTTTTTGACAACATAAAGCAACTAGCAAACATTTAGAGGTACCAACAGGTCTACCTTTATAATGGTTAACTGAAAAACGAATTTGGGTTAAACAATGGCCTTTAACAGAAGACAAACTTTAGAACAAGCTTTAGAACAGCCGATAAAAGAGCAACTAGATGCTCACCATATTGAAGAATTAACCAATCTTTGGAATTCTCCTGTATTTGTTGTTAAAAATAAATCTGGAAAATGGTGATAGATCTAAAAGCTGTTAATAACATAATTCAGTTAATGGACCATCTACAATCTGGACTTCCTCTGCCTTCTCTATTACCAAAAGGATGGCCTCTTATTGATTTAAAAGAATGTTTCTTCACTATACCTGTACAAGAAAAGGACAGAAAAAGATTTGCCTTTACAGTGCCTACTTATAATAATTCTCAGCTTATTGGGAGATACCAGTGAACTGTCCAGTGAATGCCCTACCCTGTGTCAGTACTTTATAAGTAAGCCATTGGAAATAATACAAAAACAATTTCCTAAATCTATAATTTAGCATTACATGAATGTCATTTTGCTATCTGATCAAAACATAGATACTTTAGAAAGAATGCTTGAAGAAGTAAAGAAAGTTTTGCCAAAATGGGGATTTAAAATTGCTCCTGAAAAAATACAGAGAGGAGATTCTGTCAATTACATAGGTTATAAAATAGGTTTACAGAAAATTAGAACACAAATGGCAAAAATTAGGAGAAACTGGTTGTGGACTCTGAATGACTTTCAAAGATTGTTAGGAGACATTTCCAGTCTACAATCAGCTGTTGGGATAACACCTGATTTAATAGTTCATTTAAACAAAACCTTTGATTGTGACAAAGACTTAAATAGTCTAGGGAATTAACAACTGAAGCTGAAAAGAAATTGACTGTCATTGAAGAAAAATTACAGGAGTCACAGGTGGATAGGGTGAATCCAAATCTTAATTGCATTCTAGTCATACTGCCTTCCAGAATTTTCCCTACAGTAATTTTAATGTAAAGGGATGATATTATCTTAGAATGGATATTCTTACCACATAAAACAAATAAAAAATTAAAAACTTATGTGGAAAGGTCTCTAAATTAATCATAAAAGAAAAATTGAGACTTTGTCAACTAGCAGGAAAAGACCCCACAGAGATTATAGTGCCTTTTACTACTGATGAAATTAAAAGAAATTATGGGAAGACAATGAACCTTGGAAAAGAGATTGTGCTAGTTTTTAAGAGATATTAATAGAAATTGTCCCCAAAGTGATAGAATTAACCTTATAAAGAGAACTACTTGGATCCTTCCCCATATTGTATATGACACACCAATAACTGGAGTCTGTACATTCCATATTGATTCAAATAAATCAGGGAAAACAGGTTACAAATCAGAAGATTTAAGTAAGGTGGAACAAAGCCCTTATAATTCTGTCCAAAAGGGCCAAATTATATGCCATTCTCATGGTACTAAGGGATTTTAAAGAACCTCTTAATATAGTTACTGATTCACAACATGCAGAAAGAGTTGTCTTGCATATTGAAACCACTGAATTTATACTATATGATACAGAATTGACTTCATTATTCATACAGGTTCAAGATACAATCAGGAATAGGCTTGTTCCATATACATAACACACATCTCACCCCATGCAGGTCTTCCAGGTCCTCTAGCACAAGGTAATGCAGAAATTGATTGATTATTAATTGAATTTTGATGAAGGCCTCAGAATTTTATAAGAAAAATGTCAGTAGCAGAGGTTTAAAGAGTTTTCAATTACATGTCAACAAGCTAAGGAGATTATAAAGAGATGTCCTACTTGCTCTTTCTATAACCAAACACTGCTACCTGCGGGGAGTAACCCAAAGGGTACTCAAAGAAATGAAATCTGGTAGATGGATGTGCTAAATTTGAAGATTTTGGAAAACTAAAATATGTATATTACACCATTGACACTTATTCATGTTTTCAATGGGCAACTGCTTTGAGCTTAGAAAAGACTGATTCAGTAATCACACATTTACTAGATAGAAGTTATGGCCATCATGAATAGTCCTGAACAAATAAAGACAGATAATGGTCTAGTATATGTCTCTAAGAAAATGAAAGGTTTTTTAAATTATAATATGAAGCACATTACAGGTATTGCAAACAATCCTACAGATCAGGCCGTTATAGAAAGATCAAGTCAAACTATAAAGGATATATTAAACAAACAGAAAGGGATGGAAAATACCCCCAGAAAATGATTGCTTAATGAATTTTCTGAAGACTAATGAGAAAGCAACAAAAGCAGCAGAGGGACATTGGATAATAGATAAAACTTCTGAATTAAATCAGCCAGTCTATTTCAAGGATGTGTTAATCTCATAATGGAAAACAGGAGATGTGTTATGCTGGAGAAGGGGTTTCTCTTGTTTCCACAGGAGAAGAAAAGCTATGGATACCATCAAAATTAACAAAGATTCAGTTTGAAAAAGAGAAACCTCTTGAGAAAGAGAATGGTAGCTCACCCATAGAGGTAAGGAAACTACATAAGGGCTGGGGCAGGGTTCTGTTCTTGTCTTTGCAGGAAAGTACTCATCTTCAAAAAGTCAAGAGAACCTGGACATCTAGCTGCCTGAAGAGGAAAAGATAATTATCCAGATAGGATTACCAAGCAAAGAGAATTATGACGTATGAGGACAGGTCACCTGAGGGTAAGAATCACTGAATATATGTGTGTGTGTGTACACATGTATATATGTGTATGCATATATGTACTAGAAAAAAGTCATGACTCACTTAAAAATCAAAGCTGGCTTTGGAATTGGACAATGACCCTGTCCTGCTCTAGATCCAAGCATGTTGTTAAAAAACAAATTCAGAGTTTCTGTCTCATGTCAGGAGGCATCTGGTATGGAATGGAAAGAAGAAATAATTTAGAAAAAAATTTTACTTTTCTCTATACCTCTTTTTGTCTCTATCATACCTTTCATTGAATATATGTCTGTATAAATAATGTTTACGCTTTCCACAATGAACAATGAATTCTCCTGCAGTAATCTTTGAGGTTTCCAGGAAGAAGGTGGGCCCCACAGCAATGACTCCATCTGGTTGATATTATATCTTAATAATGATAGTGCTACTATAAGACCTGTTTTGGGTACCTGCTGCTCAAGATGGTTCCAACTTGGTTAGCTGAAATGATGCACCTTTTTACAACGTTCTGACCAGAACTCTAAATAGGATCCTCAGAAAAACTATACCAAATACTCGGAGACTATTTGCAATTATACCAGACAGTAATCTTGGAACTTAACCATCATTTTACTTTTGCAGGATCCCATAAAAAGAATATTGTCTCCATGACAGCTGGAAGTAATTCTAGAAGATGGCGTCCCCTCTCTCAACAAAGTTGCTCTAAGGGTTAGGGGTTCATTATAATCAATTAGGGGTTAATTATAGTTGGTGTAGGGTTGAGGGTTGGGGTGGAAATTATGTAGACTCAAGGATATCTTTGGAAAAAGAAGAGGGAAATTGGATGCGATAATAGATAAATTAGTGTGACCTTACTACTGAGTAATAAAGTGAATACTTGTAAGCTATTATTTATAGGCAATTTACATTGGTATAGATTTTTATATATTGATACAAAATCAAATTTTATTGAATATATTTCTATTTCTGTCTGCAACATTTGTACACCTAGGCAAATTTGCTTTGCCCAATTGTATGCATGCATGCCTCTACCTCTGCTTAAGACATATTGTATATTGATACAACTTTAGGATATATTTATTATATTGCACTATACATTTCACCCTCTGATCAAGATACTCATACTTTGTTTACATTTTAAGGTCATTGTCCTCATTTGTTGCATAGTTGTTTAAAGATTGTTTAATATTCTAATATGAAGTCTTAGTCTTTAAGTTATATAGGTATTAAGAATTATAGGTCAATAGTCATATGTTTGTCATATTCACAGTTAGACTAAGCAGGTTCTTTAGATACATAGAGTTTGTATTCTGCATAGATAGATAATCTTAAACTCCTTCAAAGAGCTGTAGAATATGGCATATAAATAACTTAGGGTTCTGTTGACAAGAGACATATCTGCTCCTGGCAACACCAATTACTTCAAGAGGAAGATGGGCATCAAAATGGCTCTTTATGGAGTTTATTAGCCATTTGGGCAAGGAACTGCTCTTGCCTGGACTGCCTGATGTTATGTTATATGAACTGGACATGCAGGGTCCACAGATAAATGACTGCTGAACTTGCCTAAAAGTAAGAAAATCCTTCAGTGTTCCTGCTTCATGAAAGAGTCTGCAAGACATTCTGCATAACAGAGAAGAAAGTGACTGACAAACTGTGAAACTATCTTTGAAATTTCCTGCTTCATTCAAAAGTCTGCTGGATACTATGTGCTTGTAAGCTAAAGATGGATGTGCCAGTGTTACAGAAGAACTTTGGGTGACTCTCCAGGCAGTGTGATGTCTCTGTCAATTATAGAGTTTTGGAAGTTGCTTACAATGTATTTCCTGTTTACTCAGGTAATATTATATCCTTCTGGAGTCTTTGATGGAGTTAAAGAATAGATATTTATAGTTTTTCTTTGTTATGATAAAAGATAAAGTACAATATAAATATTGTAATTGTAATTCTTGTTTGATACCTTTTTGTATGTAATTCTACTATATTAAAGTTAAAACCATTTTTATTTAAACAGAAAAGGGGAAATGGTGTGGGAAGTCCTGTATATGTGTTGCTTTNTCTCTGTCAATTATAGAGTTTTGGAAGTTGCTTACAATGTATTTCCTGTTTACTCAGGTAATATTATATCCTTCTGGAGTCTTTGATGGAGTTAAAGAATAGATATTTATAGTTTTTCTTTGTTATGATAAAAGATAAAGTACAATATAAATATTGTAATTGTAATTCTTGTTTGATACCTTTTTGTATGTAATTCTACTATATTAAAGTTAAAACCATTTTTATTTAAACAGAAAAGGGGAAATGGTGTGGGAAGTCCTGTATATGTGTTGCTTTTATTGGTTAATGAATAACGAAAGTGCTTTGAGCCTATAGCAGGGCAGAACAGAGCTAAACCAAATGCCAGGAGAAAGAAGGTGGAGTCAGGTAGATACCATGTTGCCCCACCAGAAAGAGACACTAGATAAAATTTTGTTGGTAAGCCACAATCATGTGGAAATATATAGTTTAATAGAAATGGGTTAATTTAAGATATAAGAGGAAGCTAGCAATATATTTAAGCTAATAGGCCAAGGAGTGTTGTAATTAATAATTTCTGAGTGGATATTTTGGGTCTGAGCTGCCAGGCAGTTGAGAAACAAGCTAGCAGCTTCCAACAGCAGAAAACGTCTCTAAATTAATTATAAAAGGAAAATTGAGACTTCATCAATTAACAGAAATAGACCCAACAGAGATTATAATACCTTTTACTAATGATAAAATTTAAAAAAAATTATTGGAAGACAATGAACCCTGCCAAAGAGCTTGTGCTATTTTTTTGGGAAAGATTAATAACAACTATCCCAAAAGCAATAAAATTAATCTTATAAGGAAAGCTAATTTGATCATTCCCCACCAATAGCTGAAGCCTCTACATTGTATACTACTACAAATAAATTAGAAAAGACAGGTTACAAATCAGAAAGTTTAAGTAAAGTTGAACAAAGCCCTTATAATTCTTCCCAAAAGGCTGAATTATATGCTATTCTCACAGTACTAAAGGATTTTAAAAACCCTCTCAATATAGCTACTGATTCTCAACATGCAGAACAAATTGTTTTGCATATAAAACCTGCTAAATTTATACCAGATGTTACAAAATTGACTTCAGTATTTATTCAGGTTCAAGATATAATCAGGAATAGGCTTTGTCCCATGTACATAACACACATTCAGTTCCAAACATGTCTGCCAGGTCCTCTAGCACAAGGTAATGCAGAAATTGATTATTGATTGGAAGTGTGTTAAAGGACTCAGAACTTTATACAAAAACATTTAAATAGCAAAGGATTGAAAAAGGAGTTTTCTATTACATGGCAACAAGCTAAGGAGATTATAAGGAGATGTCCTACTTGTTTTTTATATAACCAAACAGCACTCATGCAGGAAGTAACCCAAAGGGTAATCAAAGGAATGAAATCTGGCTGATAGATGTGTTCCACTTTGTAGAATTTGGAAAACTAAAATATGTATACTACACCATTGACACCTATTCAGGTTTTCAATGAGCAATTGGTTTGAGTTTAGAAAATGCATTTGCTAGATAGAAGTTATAGCCATCATGGGTATACCTACACAATTAAAGACAATGGTCCAGCAAATGTCACAGTTTTTTACTTATTATGATAAAAAGCATATTGCAGGTATACCAAACAACACTACAGGTCAGGCAGTTATAGAAATATCAGATCAAGCTATAAAGGATATTTTAAACAAACAAAAAGGGATTGGTGATCTTTTATCCTGTCACTTGCATTATTTTAATAAAATGCTGATTGGCCAGTAGCTAGGGAGGAAATATAGGCAGGGTGACCTGGCAGGAATTAAAGGTAGGACAAGTAGAACAGGGCAATTCTGGGAAGAGGAAAGAGTCAGTCTGCAGCTGTCACCCAGACACAGAGGAAGCAAGATGAGAATGACATGCTGATAAAGCTACCAAGCCACGTGGCTAACACAGAAAAGAATTATGGTTTAAGATGTAAAATATAAGAGTTAATAAGAAGCTTGAGCTAACCAGTTTATAATTAATGTAGACCTCTGTGTGTTTCTTTGGGATTAAATGGCTACGGGACCTGGTGGGACAGAAACCTCAGTCAATAAGGGACAAAAATATCCCCAAAATAGATTCCATAGTGCTTTATTAACTTTAAATTTTTCTTACTGCTAATGAGAAAGGAACAATGACAGCAGAGAGACATTAAATAATATAAAAATAACTTTCTGAATTAAATCAACTAGTGTTTTTCAAGGATGTGTTGACCTCACAATGGAAACTAGGAGATGTGCTGTGTTGGGGAAGGGGTTTCACTCTTGTTTCCACAGGAGAAGAATATCTATGGATACCATCAAAATTAATAAAGATTTGGTTTTAAAAAAGAAAAACCTCTTTTAAAAAATGACAGCTCATCCACAGAGGTGATAACCACACAGGTGATAAGGAAACCTCATAAGGGTTGAAGCAAGGTTCTGTTCTTGTCTTTGCAAGAAAATACCCATTTCAAAAAGTAGAGAGACCTTAGATATCTAGATGTCTAAACAAGAAAATATAGCTATTCAGAAATAATTACCAAGCAAAAACAAAACTTACTTATAGAACCTATATTCTCTGCAGGGTAAAAATTGTACTACCTAAACATACATCAGTCCCTGCTTCTCAGTATAATGATAGTCTTGATTCACTTAAAAATCAAAGCTGGCTTTAGAGTTGGACAGTGGCTACCCTCCTCTAAATCCAAGCATGTTGCTGAAAAAAATCAAAGTTTCTGTTTCATATTAGGAACCACCTGGTGTGGGACAGAAGGAAAAAAATTAGAAAAAGATTTACTTCTCCCCATACCTATTTTTGTCTTTATGGTACCTTTCACTAAATATATGTTTGTATAAATAATGTTTAAGTTTTCCACAATAAACAATAAATTTTCCTGAAGTAATCTTTAAAGTTTCCAGGGATAAGATGGGACCCCAAAACAACAATTCCACCTGGTTGATATGATGTTATTAGGCTGATAGCACCACTTTAAGATTGGTTTTGGGTTACAAGCTGCTCAAGATGATTCCAAGTTGGCTAGATGAGATGGTGAAATTTCTTACAATGTTCTGGCCAGAACTTCAAATTAGAACTTCAGAAAAGCCCAACTGACTACTCAGAGACTATCTGCAATTGTACCAGACAGTAATCTTGAAAATTCACCATCATTTTAGTTTTTACAGGGTCACATAGAAATGACATCGCCCCTGACAGCTAAAACTAATTCTAGAAGATGACATCCCCTCTCCTAACAAAGTTTGTTCTCAGGGTTAGGGATGTCTATTAGGAGTGGGTTATAAGTTTTATAGGGTTGGGGTAGAAATTAAATAGGCTCAGTGATCTCTTTAGAATCAAAACAGGGATTGGATGGGATAATAGTTAGATTAATGTGAGGTTACTCACACTAACAATAATAGTGAGTAATAGTGAAAATACTTGTGAGTTATTATTTATAGACAATTTACGTTGGTATAGATTATTTTATATTGATACATATTCAAATTATATTTATTATATTGAATATGTTCCTATTTCTGTGTACAAAATTTGTGCACCTATGCAGTTATTTTGTCATATTGTATGCATGCATGTTTCTGCCTCTGCTTAAGATATTCTGTATATTGATACAATTCTAGAATATATTTATTACATTACACTATATATTTGTACATCTGATCAACATACTTATACATTGTTTACATTTTGAAGTCATTGTCTTCATTTGCTACACATTTGTTTAAAGATTGTTTAATATTATATGAAGCCTTAGTCTTTAAGCTGCATAGGTATTAAGAATTGTAGGTCAATAGTTATCCATGTTTGCTATACTTACAGTTAGACTAATCAGGTTCTTTAGATGCATGGATATTGTATCCCTCATAGATAGATAGTCTTGAACCACTTCAAAGAACTGTAGAATATGGCATTTAAATATTCTGTTGACATGAGACAAAAAGGGAAAATGCTGTGGGAATTCATTCAGCCAATAACCTTTAAGATACTGGCCCACTTTGTGAGTGATCTCATGTACTGTAAATGCAGATGTAAAAGTGTGCCTGGGCCCATTGGCTGCTTGATTCAGTTCCAGTTCCCTGTGCATGTAGAGAACTGTGGATCACTACTCTTTCCGAGAGTTTATAAACCTTTGTTATACTCCATTCTGGGCTAGTGTGGAATGAGTTTGGCATAACAAAGAGAGTTTGAGTATCATTTTTATGAAATCAGAAATCAATATGCCCTTTCTTATTTAAATCAGTTCTGGGTTAGAAAGTATAACTGAAGCTCATGGATTTCTCATACCAAACTTGTAATTATTCATAAAGGACCAAAAAAGATCAGAAAGACACATAATATTTGTATTTAAACAGGGGCTGATGAGATGCTTCAGCAGGTAAAACTACTGGTTACTAGTTGACTTGAATTTGTTCTCTGGGATGTACATTGTAGACTCTTGAAAGTCATCCTGGGACCAACTCACATGTGCCAAGGTACTTGTACATACACACATATGTAATAAATAAATAATAAATGTAGTAAAAATTAAACAATACTTCCCCAAGCCTTAGAAAGAGTAGTATAAATATCCTGCTTATGACTGAGCACTAAATCATAATTTAGTCTAAGCATCTTTAATATCCATAAGTCTATGTATCCACTGTTTGTCACTATAAAGAAATACTTTTTAAAGACTAAGTGTAACATTTATCTATGGGTATAAACATAAATAATTCAGCTGCAATTTTACCATGTTAACTTATCTAAATCACAGAAGTTTGGTCCACTTAATGTATACGACCTTCCAAGCTATGTTTTTTTCTTTATTCTCCATAAGCTGGGAGGTCATACTAGGCACATATTCCTTTCTGTGGAGCAGGTCTCAAATCCAATTCCACAGCAGTGGGTTACTCCCACATCACTTGTGCCACTGTTGCACCAGTGGATACATCTTGGTCATCAGGTTTACAGGGTTCATATCTAGGTAAGGACACTGATGCCTTATTACACTCGGGAACTTTCATGATACTTCCTGCCACAATGAGAGCTGGCCAGTGGGAAGGAAGCTTCAAATTTAATGCCGGTTTGCTTTCTATCTATCCAGTGACCAAAGTATGTATGTTTTGAGCAATAAGTTCTTATCATTTTGTTCTAGTGAGCAAACAAGAGGAATGTAAAGATTCTGTGTTGCTTTTTGGGTTTCTGGGGCCTTTTGACCACCAAGTCCTAAGGAAGCATTTTATACCTGGAATAGGATTTTTGAGTTTTGAGTTTTTGCTTGCTTAACATGGACTTTTAGGACCAGAATTATCCAGCTATGCAAGATATCTCTTTTCTGACTAATTTTTTAAAAACTTATATTGGGCTGTAAGAAAGTCTGTAGGACATTTTCTTAATTACTGATTGGTAGTGGAGTGTTCAGACTATTGTGGTTGGTGCCATCCCTGGAATGGAGTTCCTTAGTTCTATAAAAAGCATCTGGGAAACTCATAAGGAGAAATCCAGTAAGCAACATCTCTCCATGACCTCTGCATTGGTTCCTGCCTCCATGTTTCTTCCTTGTTTGAGTTCATGTCCTGGCTTCCTTTAATAATGGACTACAATGTGGAAGTATAAGCCAAATAAACCCTTTCCTCCACCAACTTGCTTTTTGGTCATGGTGTTTCATTGCAGCAAAAGTAACCCTAACTAAGACACCTTCTAAGGCTCAGGAAATACTGCAGGAAACAGAACAAAATGAATGTAGTGCCTGGAAGATGGAGAAGAGATGTGTGATGTAGGAGGGTCATCTGTCTATGTATTACTTTCATTGGTTAATAAAGAAACTGCCTTGGCCCTTTTGATAGGCCAGCC
>LOEQ01008554.1:40974-58920 GCA_001685075.1 Bramus lutescens | reverse complement strand
TTGACCATAGTGCCTGCCTGCTGGCCTCCTTCCCTCACCATTTGGGTTCTTCCATTGAAACAGCAAGTGAAAAATGCTTCTTGTTCCATAATATGCTTTTGGACACAGAATTTTACCACAAAAACAAAAAGTAACTAATATCTAATACAAGAATTCTAGTTGCCCAGGACATAAGGTCAGTAGTTGATAAATAGGATCCCATGAATCTAAAAAGTGTCTGTTCTGCAACGGAAAACATCAGTTGAGTGGACAGGCTACTCACAGAATGGGAACAAATTTATGCCAGCTATATATATATATAAGAGAGAATAAGCATTTAGAATATATAAATAACTTAAAAGTACTAATTATCAGCAAATCAAACAACCCAAATAAATAAAGAACAGATTATGTAACTGAACAGTTTTCAAAATAAGAAATAAAAATATCTAGTAAACACTATTTTAAAATAGTGTCACATGTTCTTAGCCATCAGAAAAGCACAGACTGAAACTACTTTAAGATTCTCTATCAGCTAAATCAGAATAGTCATCATCAAAAATATAAATGGCAACACATGCTTACATGAATGGGGGATAAGCAGAATCTTTATCCAGTTTGAGGAGGAGGACAATCCAGTACAACCATGTTAGAAAGCTGTTTTGAGGCATCTCAGAAAACTAGCAATAGAGCTAATGTATGATCCAGAATGTACCATTCCATGGCATATATACCAACACACTTGATATCCTACTTTAGAGATATTGGACAAATGTACTCATTACTGTTTTATTTTAAATCGGTAGGAAATGGCCTCAGCTTAGACAGTCATTAAAAGATCAATATATAGAAATGAGTACCTAAGCACAATCAAATTTTATTCATCTGTTAAAATGGATGGAATCATAGAATTCACAGACAAATGGATAAACCTGGGCAAAGTTACACTGAATGAGGCAACCTAGACCCAGAAAGCAAATATTGCATGTTCCTTCCCATAAGTTGATCCTAGTTTACTTTATTTTGTTTCCCATGTGTAATTTAGAATGCACTTGAAAGCTAGAAACTACAGATTGGCTATAGGAGCAGAAATCCTAAGGCAGAGAAGGCAGTAGAAGGCATGGAGAAGAAAAATAAGGAATTAAAATACCAGGTACTCAGAAGTTTAATTAGGAAGGGGAGTGACATAGGGGAAACCATGGGTGGGTGCAGGTAGAGTTAATCAAAACTTAGTGTATATGAAAGCTTCCTTTCTCATAACCCAATTAAGATAAATTGATAGTAAAAGAGATATGATATGACAGAGGAGAGAGAGAATATTGATGTTTAAAGGTTTAAGGAGGGGAGGGGTGAGAGACAGAAGGAAGAGTGTGTTTAAGTTAATACATACTAGCTAGAGATAGATGAAGAAACTATGTAGAAACTAGCTTGTGAGTGACTTAATATATAATTTAAAAATAAGTAATTGAAATATAGGTACCTAAATAGATATATAATATTGCACCCCAAAGATATGTTATTAAATATGGAGTATGTCCTTATGAGTCATTTCTCAGGGAGACTCCAGAGCTCCACTTATAACTTAGGCTATTACCATTGTTCTTGGTTGTCCACCGTAACAATGTAATAAGGCTTGTTGCTCAAGACACCATGTAGGGTTATAGAACATTAAGTAATTAATTAGACTGTGAGGTAATTTTCCTCCCTGATGACTAGCTTTCAGAGTGCAAGGTACTTCTCAGGATGTTGAAGGAGAAGACATCAATGATCTTCCATGCATACATCTCTGAATGCTACAATATAAAGCAACATAACACTTATGGGCACAACCAACTGGTTTCTGATTAGATTCGAGGCCTGTTAGGCAGGAAGAAACTCATGTCAGGTTTAGTAAACCTGATCCAAAGCCTAATGCTTGTAAGTTCACAGGCCATAGAGGCTTGAATTGTCTTTCTGGATGGTCATGATGTCAAGCTGTCTCCTAAATATTGTGCTTCTACCATAGATCTAATCTGTCCTCTACTTGGTTAGAGAAGATTATTTCTCTAGTGAGTAGCAGTTAATGCAGAAACTAATAAATGATCAAAGTGCTGAAAACAAGTGATGGAGTACTCATCTCCAAAGCAAGCATATATCAACATTTTCAGTGTGCTTGGAAGACCAAAAAGAAGTCATTTTAAACAAAATGTAAAGCCAGAGGGTAGGATGCAAGGTGTGTAACATTGTTTAGTGGATGCATGCTTATGTGTATGCATTACCATTGTATATATGAGTTCACAGTGTTGCTTGTGATCAGTGGATGGCACTATACCCATGTAAATGCAGATATCATGGATTAGATTCAGTGGGTTATTTAAAGAAAATAAAAGACATGAAAATTGAGAGGGGAATGTGTTAGGTTGGGGTTAAGGGTAGTTGGAGTAAATATGGAGGAAAATAATAAAAAAATGTATACATGTAAACCCTCAAGTCTATTCAGGAAGAAGTCAAGGAAGAACAGAAGAAAGAGGGACAGCATAGAGGGGAAAGATGGAGAAGGGAAAGTTTGATGTGGAACATCCTTCTGTCTATATGTTGCTTTTATTGGTTAATGAATAAAGGCACTGGCTTGGCCTGACAGGGCAGAGTACAGATAGACGAGAAAACTATGCTGAATGCTGGAAGAAAGAAGGCAGAGTCTGAGAAGCCAGGTAGCCTGCCAGAGACAGACACTGGAACTTTACCTGGTAAGCCACAGCCTTGTGGCAATATGCAGATTAATGGAGATATGTTAATTTAAGACACGAGTTAGCCAGAAATACGCTTAAGTTATTGGCCAAACAGTATTGCAAATAATATGGTTTCTGCGTGATTATTTCTGTGCTGAGCAACCAGGAACAAACAAACGGCTATCCTACTACAAAAAGTTAAAGAGAGGGATGGCGGAAATACTGGAAAAGAATGAAGAG
This sequence comes from Bramus lutescens, assembly GCA_001685075.1. Classification (NCBI taxonomy): domain Eukaryota; kingdom Metazoa; phylum Chordata; class Mammalia; order Rodentia; family Cricetidae; genus Bramus; species Bramus lutescens. The sequence continues at coordinate 55,993 of LOEQ01008554.1, read as the reverse complement.
TGGGTCATGGAACCACAGCAGAAACAGCCTCTTGCCTGGAACTCGTTCCATGAAGGCCTTCATAGAAGCAGCAGGGGAGCATTAAAGGCACAGAGTCTAGGGAAGCAGCTGTTGATGCCCTTGCTCCTCAGTTATATGACTCCTGGTAAATCTAACTACATGCTTTTTGACTGTGATAGCATCTATGACATTTGCACATTTTAAAAAGGAAGTCCTCAGAACTTTACTGAATGGAGCAGACATCAGAAGAAGTTGTTTCCCAATAATGAGATTCCTTTAACTTAACAAACAGTTTCTAGGGGCAGAAAGCTAGGTTCATAGTTCAGGAGTTTTTCATCCAGTGTCAACTTGTCATAAGTTATTTCTCTTCTTAGAACATAAAATGACCCTTTCATTGTCAAACACGTGACTTTGTTTCTATCTCAGATATGCTGGTGTATAAGAGAGGTAATTTTTGTAGTGTCTTGTCCAGTTTTAAGACAACTAACTCCTAAGCAGAGGAAAAAGTAGCCCGCACCTTGAACCTTGTGTCTTCACTGCCAAAGAGATTGAACATGTGACTTCTTTTTATTTTTCAGTTAATTCAGACTTACATCTAGTCATGCCAAAGGCATGTCTGAACAAATCCTGAATTCTCATATCTTGGATAGCTAGCCCACGTCAAATGTTATATTATTTTGTATCTCCATATCTAAGATGGACGCTATAACTGTTCTTCCAATGAAAGTTGTACTCAAGTTTTCCTCTATGATGAAGCAGTAAGTAATCCAGGCTCTTTAACTGATAAGCTCATGCTTTTAAATAAGCTGTTCTTTATTTCTTTTACTTGTTTCTTTTTTTTGTCTTTTTATTCCTATTAACTGTGCTCTGTTTTTTCAATGTTGTTTGCCATTTTCTCTGGAAATGTTAGGGCTACCTCATGCTATGCTAAAGAAAGTACTTCTTAAATTTATGTTACAAAGTTAGCACTTCACCAGATCTTAAAATTGTTTTATGCATATGAAATCAACAACATATTAACCAGTCTAATCCAGCCACATTTTAATTGATATATATATTGAAATCCCTTTAAAAAAGAAGAGATGGAAGTAAAAGCATAGTTTACTTTGGGCAACCTAGAAAGTAAATACTCATGGAGTAGAAGAATTTATTTTTGTAATTAAAGAACATTTTCTATGGCTAGAGGCCAAGAGGAAAAAAACTTAGAAAGGAGCTTACAATTCTGAAATGACAGAATGGAAGACTAAAATTTGGCTGTGGTGAAGGGTATGCAGATTATACTGATAGAGACAAGAAAAGAAAAAAATAAACAGGATAGGAGAGGTCCACTTATATTGGCAATTTTATAAAGAATTCTGTCTCTAGGCCATATAAATAAGCTCTGATCATAATCTCTTAAGTGCACATACAGAAGCAGTTTCTGAATAAAGATTTTTAAATAAAATACTCCACAAAATAACATTTTTATAGAATAAAATTTATCATCAGTGTCTGTCCCCAGAGGCTCAAGTCTATCACAATGGGAGCTGTTTTTCTTGAGTTTCAGGCAGTGGTTTACTCCATGACATTCCCATTTCATCTATGGCTTCACTGTAGGAGCAACCTTAGAGCAGGTAAAGTGCAATAAGCTGAATAAACCAGCTCCCAAGCATGATAAAGAGAATTTCTTTTGTGAACATTTGCTTTTTATTCATGAGAAAGGGAAGGTGTAGCATTCTTGCAATTAAACGTTCAACATTAAATTGTTCCTTCTGGTATCACCATGTAGTCTGTATTTTATGGCTGTTATTCGTTACTAATTTGAATACTTGTTTATATAAAATTGATTGAGATTTGTGTAAAGAGAAGAACTAGTGTCTATAGAAGATGTCTTTGTTCCGTCTTGGAACAGGTAAGTACAATCTGTCACATTAGAAGGAATTTTGTAGATGTGATTATGAGTATGGACTCCAGACAGAGAAAGGATCCCGGATTCTTCCTATGGAGCATAATGTAAGGGACTGAATTGTGTCTCTGGTGATGGAGGAAAGGATAAAGGGACAAGAAAAGAGAGGGAACAGTGACTTTTATCTGAGTATGAGTTACATTGCTTAACATAACACTTTCCTAATCTATACATTCTATTGCAAGCTTAATAATTTCATTATTTGTTAGATTTGAATAAAATTTCGTGGAGTATACACAATGACAATGCCATTATGATCTCATTCGCTGATGCACATCTAGCCTGCTTCCATTAGTAGGGGGAAATTCTGTTAGAGATTGTCTCACTAGAAAGGACACCATAAGAGGGGAAAAGGGTTGAGAAAGGATGGCAAGGACAGTAACAGGTGATATGAAAGAGGAAAGAAGGCTGGGAAGGATGAGCAGCAGGATACAAAGGACTCAGGGAGAGGGGTAAGAGGGGACGTGGTAATCAACAAAACCAAACTTTATTGTAAAATTTTTAATGAAATATACTGCCGTGTAAATCAATAAAATTTTAAGTTATAAAAATATAAAGCAAACAATGTGGCAACCTTTTAAAGTGAAGCGTGGCCTTAAGTCTGAAACTGCTACAAAAGCAGGTAATTGTGTCTTACATTCAAAAGGATACAAGTAAAACAGCAAACAAATGAAAAACCAAAATGGTTCTGTGATAGAACCTCCAAATAGGGGCTTGACCATTTGGACCTTGACTTAAGCCTTGAGAGAATAAACAATAGCTGTCTAAGCTACATGAAACTAAGATTACAAAGTAATATTGTTTTGAGTTGCAAAACACTTAGCAGACTGTAATATTGATAACAGAGGATATTCACTGCTTAATTGTCAGTCCTTGTCAAGCCTGTATTTTAAAGAGCTTGGAAGTCACATAAATATTTGCAATACTGATGTAGTAATAAGGTTTATTCATAACCCCATCATCTTAGGAACAAACACCCAAAGGATCACCAATGTTTTCTTCATACTACAAATAAAGGACTTACACTTAGAATAGTTCTTCTTGTGTTATTTACTTAGACATTTCTATTTCTATCTTAGATTTTCAACACTATAGAAATTACTTCTTAATGTGTCCATAATGTTGCATCTCATTCCAAGACCTTTTATATAATGCTGCAGCACACCAGCACATCTATGCTGACTACATATACATGAATTATAAGTATGTGAGCATGGAACAAAATATTCTTATCAGTGCTAAATTTAACCAATTGATGTAATTTACTGTGAAAGCTAAAAGCATTGATGTGGGTACTCAAGATTAGGCTTAATGAATGAGTCACATTTTATAAAACTCACTCAGAAGAGATCTTATTTATTATTCCAAACTACTCCCTACCCAGTCAACATTTTACTTCAAACCAAAAAGAGGTTTAATAGAGTTATCCTACAATGTAGGTGGGACAGAATACCCCAACGAGACATCTCATGTTCACTAATAAAACCCAGGTACCAGGAGTGGGTTGCCTCTTTTTGAATTGTTGGCCAAGGGGCTTACATTGATCCCATAAGTTTTTAAGCTGTTGTCAATGTTCTTATATCCTACAGAACTTGAGAGTAAGTTTCTATTGTTGAAGACACCACATACTTGAGACACAGAACATGGAAAATTCAAACTGGGAGTTTCTTTCCACTTATGATTCTGGAAGACGTTAACTAGGCTAATAGAACAAAAAAGTAACTATCACTCTTATGTATCTGTGAATCTTGAAAAAGTCGCATAAATGTTCTAGGGCATTCACATTCTAATTGTTCCTATTGCCTACTCCATGAGATAAGACCCATTCCTGGTACTTTTAAAGGTCCTAAGAACCTGGGACTAGGTATTTACTATCATAATAATTTTTATTAAAATGACTCCAAATAACTTGTTGGATTACACATATAACAGAGCATCTTAAAACTCTCATCATTGAAGCTTCTTGCAGCAGAAGTAAATTTACAAAGAGACCTTTACTGGCCAATGTTCAGGAAATAAGACACTGTAAAATTCTCCCTATTTTATGACACACATATCACATCTCTTTCCCCAAGTTTTAGGGATCTTCCAAGAAGAGGGAACAAAAAAATTTGAAGAGTCATAACTGGTAAAAAAAAAAAATCCTTCAAAGAAAGAGTGTTTTCCGAATAGAATAGGTGCACGTGGGAACTCATAGTGATTGTGATAGCCTGCACAACACCTGAGCAAACTAAAGCCAAAACAGGATTCCAGCACAAAATTCTACCCCTTGCTGAGGAGTTACTGATATTTGACAGTTGATGGGAGGGGCGGAGGAGGGAGGGAGGGAAGGATGGAGAGAGAGAGAGAGAGAGAGAGAGAGAGAGAGCCTGCTTTCCTTCATGCTGTGATTCCTGGTAGGTCAATCACATGTTAGGGCAGGCTCCACTCCCAACACAGAAAGCGCTCAATGCAGAAGGCTGTAGAAAACTCAGATTTGGGTGAGAAAGGATGGATGGATGGATGGATAAAGAGGGTGTTTATGGAAGGAGTTATAATAGGGGGCACATATGTTCAAAATATGTATAAAATTCTCAACTAATAAAATATTATTACTAAATTGTATTCAATTTGAGTAAATGTACATTAATAGCCTCAAATGTTTTACTTGTCCTCACATTTTCTCTTGAGTTGGGATTGTTATGAAAACATTTTTTCAGTAAAATTGTAAAGCATTCAGACTAATTATTGAGCAAACACAGGGCAGGATCTCTTAGAGATTCTATGTCAGGGTAGGTGTTTACACATAGCAACAGCTATCTTGAATGAAGAAAAAATGCAGTTTTATCTAATAAAGGACTGTGAATTGTCTGTGTAGAACATTAAGAATTTGACGTGGCAACAGCAGCTTGCAGGTTCTCAGAATCAGAACAATGAAAGTGAGAGGACCATACTGTATTCAAAATACACTGTATAATGATGTTCCTTTTTAAATTTCCTATGAAATACAAGTATAGATTTCCAGCAAAGTGTTATGAGTCAAAATCCTGACATTGTAATATTGTTTTTATCATATAATGGCATAGGTAAAACACAGACTAGCTGTCAAAACTTCCTAAGCATTGAGTCTGAGGTATCACAGCAGTGAAGAGTGTTTTCTACTATTGCAAAGAGTTTCATTTTTTGCAGCAATGAGGGTGAGACTTATATCTACCTGAAACTACAATTCCAGGATATCAGGCCTCTCTCCTGGCCTGCATAGGCACCTGCATGCACACTAAGCAACACACTCACACACACACACACACACACACATTTAAACATTTAAAATAATAAAATAAATATTTTAAATGCATTGAACCATCTCCATGTATTTCAGAGTTTTATGGTGCCTCCCACTCTTTAAGATTCTTCATGAAATTACTTGAAGTATCTCCATTAGGGCAAAAATCTAATTAGCTCAGTTAGTGAATGACTAAATCATGCTTTCTGTTGCTTAGAAATAAATAGCATTCCTATGCCATTTAAATAAATTATGTCCTTAGAAATATAATCATCACAATTGCTTTTAGTGAAGTTCTACATGCACTGATTATGATCATTTCTACAAAATAATGAACTGGCCTCAAAATAAAACACCAGATATCTTATTTCTGAGTTAAAATAATAATTAACATACATTTTAAATCAAAGCTTATGTGTATATTTACATACGTGAATTGGTATAGAGTATGTGAAGTATTTATCTGAAAAAACAAGTCTGTAACAGATAGGAAATTATTTACCTGGACTATTTATAACAGTTGTAGATGTATTTATATTTTGAAAATACAAATAGCTATATGCATTCATAAATATATACATATATGAAAGATGATATATGGTTTATTTGAATTTCTCATTATTTTTTCTCATTCTCATTACATTTTTAAATATTTTATATTCAATTTTTAGGAAACTGACCATGAAATGATATGGAGAAAAATTCTATATCTAGTGATTCCCAGAAATTTTATCTAAGAAAATTATTTAATACTGTAGAGCCTTAGACTCCAGGATCTCTAATGAACAGTACCTATTTAACATTTTGTTTTATTTTTCATCATTGCATGATTAGTTTTTGTCAATAATTTGGTTCTGAAACAAATGTCTTGTAGACTATCAGTACACTACTCTAGCAAGAATAGCCTTATTAGAAAACAAAGACCGGGCAGCAAAATTACATCACTATCAATTTAGTTGTCAAGAATTACATGGTTGGGACTCGGAGAAAGGGCCTTGCAGCTAAGACCAGGGAGGCACTGCTCTGGCAAAGAATTCCACTGTGTTTCCATCAACATATTGGAAAGCGCACAATCCTCTAACTCCAGCTCCAAGTGGTTCTACGTTCCCTTCTGAACTCTGTAGGCATCTGTACTCACATGCATGAGCCCACACTCAGACTCACACAAAAATTTACAACCAGGTTTGTAAATAAGAAGGAGGACCAGGTAGTAGTGGCATGCACCTTTATGCTCAGCACTCAGAAAACAAAGTTCAAATCCAGCCTGGTCTACAAAATGAATCCAGGACAGCCAGGCCTATACACTGAAACCCTGTTCTGGAAAAGAAATAAGCAACAATGGTTACTTTGGGAAAAAAGGATGAGATGATTTGGGAAAATAATCAACCTCCATTAAACAAATAAAATATAGGTTCCAAGAAGCCAAGTATTATCTTCTCTTTCAGTCATAGACCCTTCATCCAGTAACTGATCGAACCAGATGCAGAGATCCATACCGAAGCAGCAGATCAAGCTGTTCAACCTCTATGGAACCAAACTAGGCCCTCCATATTTGGGAGACAGTGGTGAAGATTGGACTATCTGAGGGGCCCATTGCAGTAGGTCCAGAATCTATCCCTGGTGTATGAGCTGGCTTGTTGGAGCCCATTCCCCATGGTGGCATGCCATGCTCAGCCTTAATGCAGGAGGGAGGGGCTTAGTCCTGGCCCAACTTAATGTTCTAGATTTTGTTGAGTCCCTCTGGGGGAGGAGTTAGTGGGAGATGGGCTTGGCAGGGAGGCAAAGGGGAGCAAGAGGAGGGATGGAAGGGAGAATTGTGGTTGGAATGCAAAACAAAATTAAGAAAAACAAATACATACACATAGAAAAAGAATTAGAGACTGCAGAGCAAAAAATATTTTAACTTTTACAAGTAAAATATAAAAGACAAGCTAATTATCTCCTAATGTATATAAATATAAATATTCTAGAACTTTTGTTATAATAAATAGAGTCAAACTGATATTTAATAATGTTCTTTTTTAGTGGACTACAATACTGCAAATGCTTTACCCAACTTTTATACATTGTAATACAGTAATAACTAAGTGTCTGTATTTAATTTTTATCCCAATCATAGAATTAATTACTTTTGACTATAAAAACACATTGATAGAATACCCATGTACCAGATATCATGTTGCCATTGATATGATGCTTTACTATGAGGTCCCGGCATTCCCTGGAGATGATTCATTCTCTTTGTAGCTGGGTAGTGACCTCTCCCATGTGGTTAGCTTCCTAGGATAGCCAAACAGGGTAGCATAGACTTAGTGTTTCAGAGCATCAGAAATGTGTTTTCTCACAGTTTAGCAGTCCAGAAGTTAGAAACCACATTGTCAGGTGAGTCAGCCCCTTCTAAAGACAAATGCTGTATGCCTCTCTCCTGTTGTTGGATGCACATACAGTCTTCGGAATCTCTTGGCTTACTGACACTTCATTCCTTTCTCTGACTCCATTTCTTCATCACCTTTTCTAGAACTCTGTATCCTGTTCTCTATTTAGAACACCTGAAATTGGGTTATGTCTCTCTCAAAATCCAGGGCACTCTCATCTTGAGATTGTTAACTTAATTAAGTCTTTAAAGTCTTGCTTTCAAATGTCACCTTCATAGTTTCTGGACCTTTGTTCATAAAAATAATGTTTTTAGAATTATTCATTATGCAAATCTCTACAGTAATCATCAAAATTCTATAGAACCCCTTTTCCCTACCATGCACCCAATTATGGGTAATTGTTGAGAATTGCTAACCCCACTAAGCTACAAAACAGTACGTATTGTAAATATCACATCTTAAAGAGTGATATTAGTAATTATTCTGTACTTAAATTAGAGAAATTCAAAAAATATTTATAGCAGTATTTATTCTTTTCTCTTTATTATTGAAAATAGTCTTCTCTCATACAACAAATCTCAATTACAGTTTCTCTTCCTTTCACTCCTCTCGGCATCCCCCACCCCCTAGACTCCCTCCCTCCTGGATCCCACTTCAGACCACCTCCATCCCACTTCAGAAAAAAGCAAGGCTTTAAGAGATAGCAACCAAACATGACAAAATAAAATACAATAAGTCAAGGCAAATTCCTAACATCGATGCTCTAAAAGGCAACCCAAAAGGAGAACGAGTCTTGGAGCAGGCTAAAGAGTCAGGGGCACAGCTGCTCCTGCCCTTCGGAGCCCTACCAAAACATTGCGTTAACAGTTACAGCAAGCATGAGACCTACAGGATTTATTCTCGAAAATTTGCATGTTTGTAGATTCTGAAGATTAAGTTAAGGGGTACATTAACGATAAAACAGAGAGGTACATTGTGTTATATACGTGGAGGATACAGAGGCCAAAGGAATGCAAGGGAGAGACACAGGGCTTGGAATGATTAAGAGGATCACTTTGGACAAAATCTAAAGTGTTCTGTTGACCCAATGAAGCATATGTTCACACCTCTCATTGCTTCAGAGGATACTCATTGAGCACACTGAGACCAAGAAGATCCTTCCTTCCTGTTACTGAGATTCTAGCTCCTTTAAGAGTATAAGTGTAACTTTCAAAATGACTGGGTAAAGAAAACTGACAATGGTGTCACATAGAGGTCAAGATTTAGTTATTCAGAAAGTTCAGAGATCTTAAGAGGTTAAACTTGAGTTCTCACGAAAGTGGGGTTTCTTGAACTCAGCACTGCTGGCTTTTCATGTTGGATAACGTGAGGCTAGTTTGTGGCGCCTTTTGTTCTCAGAATTATTTTGTCATCATCTCCCACTAAGTATTGACAAACCAAAATGTTTCCAAGAATTATCTCCAAACTGTCTCAAGTTCAAAAGGAAAAAGATGGCATGGATGCTACTGGAACCCATAAAGCTGTGAAGTTACAGAGGGAAGAGAATGGGTGAAACTGTATGAAAACTGAAAAATAAAACAAACAAACAAATAAGGAAAGATAGGCCATAATGATGGCATGCTCACAGGACTGCGATGTAAGAGTCGTGGAAGAATAACATTGTTCACAGCACCAGGAAGAATGTAGAATCGGAGGGCCGGTGTTTGAATGTGCATTTCGTAATGTTTTGAGGAAAACATTTGTTCACTGAGTCAACTTCCACTAAATAACATAGTTCGTTTTGTTTTAGAGTTATATTTAAATACTGCAAATTGCATTATTTTACACATTGCAGAGTACTATAAAAATCATGTTAGTCTAATCAAAGCTGAGAATATGAGAATATAACAATGAGTAAGGTAAGGGATGTTAGCTATGTCTCCTGGGTGGCTTAGAACACATGCAATGATTCAAAGAGGGAGGGCTTATAAAACCTTGATGTCCTTGGATTTGGTCATCTGTTTCTAAAACTTTCTAATGCTTTCAATATGTAGCGTCCTTATGACAGAAGACAGGTTTGGACAAAATAATTGAGGGTTGGACAGTCGTCTAAAGATTTGTATTCTTTCCATATCCTGTGAATTTTGAAATTGTTGGGCCAGTCCTAGTTTACTTTAATGTGTTGAAATGTGTGTAATACGGTGGTATATTTAGGTCTGAGTGTCATGTGTTGTAACATCCCTGAAGTCAATATAGGCTGAAACTGCTCCCGCTCTTTCAAAAGGATGCCAGTACCTACCGCTTGTCAGAATTCCAGAGTCTACTTATAAAGTGCAGAGTATATAGGTATAGGATGGGAAAGGTGACAGCCTCTTGGGTTCATCAGCTCTAACATTCTGGCGCTGCTTTGTTCTCCATGTGAAGTGGCTGTAAAAGGTTCTTCACCATGACCTTTCAAAAAGAAAGGCTTTGGAAATTTGAGTTTGGGTGCATTCGCATCACCCAAACAGTATGTTTTGACATTTGAATTAGTTTAATACAGTCCTCTTTTGATCCTAACTCAGAGTAAATGTCAGCCTGCTTCTGGCTTGAAATAAGTCACATTCTCCAAGCCAGTGTGAAGAAATGTTTTAAAATCCTTCAAAAAATGTTCATAAAATGTTGCTCTTATTGAACAAATTGACGCCAAACACCTGCGTGTGTCTCTTCTTGGTGCTCTGCTGGAGTCAGATTTGTCATATAACTCTCCTGGTGTGTTCTGTTTGCATTTCAAAGCAGAGAAAGCTCCACTCTGGCTTACCATAGCAATACAATTCATTCTTCTTTGTGCATCCTTGCCCTGAACAAACATCTGTGCCTCGACAAAGCCACCAAAATAACAGAAGGACGAGGAGCAGGCAAAACTAACCTCATGAGTATATTAGACAAACATAATGTTGCTTTCTTTACTAGTTTCTCTAAAGCATAAAACTCATTATGAGTACATGCTGAAGTTTTACAAATAGATACAATAAATCCTCAGTTTCACATCATTACCATTAATGCAAAAATTTATATGCTATTTAAACTTCAGAGTAGGCATCAAACTATAGTAGTTACCACTTTTAGTCTTTTGTGGCATTGTGTGCATGGCAGAAATGAGCAGTGAGAGATAATAAATCAATATGAAATGGCTTGTAATATAATTTCCAAACCACTTATTAAGATCTCTTTTACAAGATACCAAAAACATTTTCTATAGAGCCATAAATGATGCTATAATCATGTTTGCTAGTTTGTCTTTCTCTCTTGTAAAGTTGGAAAGTAATCCACTCATTTGCCCATGAAATGACAGCTAAATCTTTACTCCTGTACAGAACACGGCTGAAAAAAAGATAGCATAATAAAAAGAACCAGAACCACTGAAACAATTTTCTGTTCCCCTTCTCTAACCCCCCTAAAAATGGACCCATGAGAGGAAAAATATATTGGATGTATTCGGTGAGATATTCTCTCTATTCAGAGGCCTCATCTTCTGTACACCACATTTCCCCTTATCAAATGAAATTTGCTGGTACCTCAATATAGAGATTTCTTTTCAGCTACTTTGCCGAGGTCCTTATGCTACAATTTGGCATTCTGTTCACAATAGTCTTTTTATAGACTCCATTCCTTTTTTGAATCTGCTGTATTATTCTGAACACTGTCTATATAGCCCATTTTTTGTTGGCAGATCTTCTGGGCATTTCCCCCAGTGCCATTGAAATTGGATCCTAAGAGGTTTTTCTATTGAGTATCTCTTTCACTACTGTTTCCTCTATTTATTTCTAAAAATGTGTTAATACTGGGAAGTGAAAAAAGATTGTGTGAAAGCCATCATATTGCATGAATATATTTTTTTCAAGAAAAAAGATGCATTGCAATTTCTAAGCCAATTGTGTGTAAGACAGACATAGGGGCACAGTGAAGTAATAAAAAAAGAGTTGATGATAAAGGATAGCTTTGATTTTCGTGGATATTTTGTCACTATTTATGTACATAGTTGTTTTCAGATTTACTTAGATATTGTCTATTTCATGTTGCTCTCTTTAGCTAATGAGTTTCAAGCAATCTCCTCATGTGTGTGTGTGCGTGTGTGTGTGTGTGTGTATGTGAGTGTTTACACTTAAGTGTGTGGATGTGGATGGACATTTATTTATGGAGCAAAGACGAGGCAGTTGGATTCAGTTTCCCACAACCTGACATTAGAACCCTTGGTAGTTGCTCAAACTCAGTTAGTGGCATTCTGCTTTATGAGGGCCTTTGTGGTAGTTCCTCCTCACTATCAACTTGATTCTATATTTTCTTCATAGAAGGGATTAGCTAAGGGAGAAAGTCCCACCCTAAGCACAGGGGGCACTATCCCATAGATTGAGTGCAAGATCATAGAGAGGAGGTTTGCAAAATCATTGCAACTTATACCATGCCAGCATGTTCTTTGGATGTCAGCATGGAGCTACAAGGTTTATTTTCTTACCTGATTAATTTTAGTCTTGCTTTGGTCTCATTCCTCTCCCTTGATTTTCCATTGGTAATTTTTGCTCTGCACCATTGTATTTGGGGAGCATAAATTTCCTTTTGATTTTATGGAGCCTTACAACAAAGAGTCTACCTTGAATCTCAGCAGGTATTTCATACTTCAACTTTGTTATATTAAAGATTAAAAGATTCCTGGAGATGGAGTAAATGAGTTTTGAATTATGAGGTAGACATTGACCTTTGGGGGACAGAAAGTGGGAGGTAATTCTTTAAGAAGATTTGCCTCGGTGTGAAGTTGACAAGACATAGATTTATAAAGGTTAATATTGTTTAGCTATTTTGTTAATGAGAAACACCAAAAAAATCAAGGAACCATATCTTTGGGTGTGTCTGTGAAGGTGTTTCTAGAGAAGGCTAAGCAATGGGAAGAAGACCTGCCTTGTGATGGCAGCATTCCCTAAGTTGAGGATGAAGATGAACTAACTACCATGCAGAAAAGAAAAAAAAAACTTAGTGTACAGGCACTCTACCTTAGTTTTATGAATTGAAATGCTCTGCTACACCAGACCTCCCCACAATAACATTCACAAGTTTCTGAAATGGATAGGTAAAATAATTTGTTGTTCCTTCTTAGTTGTTTATAGTATACTCTCCCAACAGTGGCATAGTGGCCAACGCAGCCACTTTTTTCCAAGCTTTTCTCTATTTTAAGATGCTGTTTAAAGTGTGTGCCTTCCACTGTGAACATAATTTATCTTCGCTGTCTGATTCCAGCACTGTGTGTTGATGTAGGTTCATTACTATTGTCTACATTCAAGTCAAAATCATGACTAAATATTACATAGTGGTTCATGGTTTATACAATTTCTAAATTTTTAACAATCATATAATTCTCAGCAGTCCTAACCCACTAATTCCCTGCAATATTACCATTGGCAAGACATTACAATGTATTTCATTTATATATTTTCCTATTGTATTAAACTTGTTCTTTCTTAACACACACATGCTCTCTTTCTCTCTATTCTGTCTTATATATTTATTTTTTCTCTTACAGTACAACCTGATCACAATTTTATTTCCTTCCATTCCTCCTAGTACCCCCAGCCTCCCTTTCCCCCAGATCCACTCATCCTCTGTTTCTCTGAAAAAAAATCAGCAAGCCTCCTGGGGCTATTAATCTAATGTAACATGACAAGATCCAATAAGACTAAGCACAAACCCTCACATGAGGACTGGATGATGCAGCTCAGCAGGAGGAAAAGGGTCCCAAGAGCAGGCAAGAGAGTCAGAGACACCCACACTCCCACAGTTAGGAGTTTCATAAAAACACAAAGCTAACAATCATAACCTATATGCAGAGGACCTAGGACATATTGATGCAGGCTCTGGGATTTTTGTTAATGTCTCTCTCACACTCTCTCTTAAATGATTATACTTTTTCTCAGTAATTTTTAACATTTGTATTTGTATCCAATTTTTCCATTCTTGTTTTATTTTGCATTCTCATTTTATTGTAAGTTAGAATTTTGCATGACTTTAATTTTTTATTTATTCATTTTATTTTATGCATATGACTATTGGATAGTGTAGAACTGGAATTATATATTATTGTGAGCTACCATGTGGAGTATTGAGGACTGAATTCAAGTCTTCTGTAAGAACTACAAGTGCTCTTAACAACTGAGTCAATGCTCCAGCCTAAATAGTTATTTTTGTCCTCAGAACATCATACATGAGCATTGCATCTATATCACTCTTGCCTCTTCCATCTCCCCTCCAACTCCTCCCATACTCCACAAAACTCATCATGCCTTCTTTAATTCCTATTGTTACATATATTCATAGATAGATATATAGAGATATAGATATGTGCGCATATGTTTTTATAACCTTTTGAGCCCATTTAGCGTTGTTCATATAACATGTGCCCAGGAATAATTACTTTAGATTATATAACCAATTTGGAGGTGCTTCCCTGTAGGGAACTGATTTTCCTTTTCCCAGCAGGCATTGGCCTTCTTTAGCTCTTCATCTATGGGTGGGACCATGGGGTATGTGCCCTGTAAATGCTGACATGTAAACTAGCACCATACTGCTCTTGTTCAGGCAATCATGTTGTTGAGACTTCATGGGTGCACATTACTTGCTACATCTAGGGCATTATCTTTCTGCCTCCTCTTCCATTATTTTCCTGATTTTTGCATATAGAGTTTGCATTGGAGATGTATCTCTTGGGGTTGGGGACAGTCATTTATTCTCACATTTTGAACAGTGCGCATCTTAGTAATAATCTCTGTCTGCTATTAAAAGAAGACTCTTTGGTTAGGGGTACACTTATCTTTGGGTAGTTTTAAAAGTAGTTAGGAACACATTGATTTAGGAACATGGAAGTAGTGGGTTCTTCTCATGGACCTATGTCCTCTTCTGTCACAGTATTTGGATAGTTTAACTGTACTAGACATGATTTATGGCTGACTGACTTAAAATGAGTGAGCCATAAGTCAAATTAAACAGCTGTTGGTTACTTCCAAGCTAAAAGTACCATTATTGCACTATTGTAGGTGTATTGCCAGTATAGGCTTTACAATAAGAAATGACTACCAATTGTTCCTCTCACATGGCAGGTTGCATAACACCTTCAGATTCTATCAGATCTACTCCTCAGAGAAGGAGTCTAGTTCATATACAGCATGATTCCTTTATGTCCTGTGTCAAAAGTGTATGGTATCTCCTGTGCTTTACCATCAAAATCAGTTCTGTGAGCCAACCAAGAGAAACAGCCTTTGGATGGTGTTGTTTTGAAGTTTCTTGGACGCCCTTGATCACCAATTCATAAACAGGTTTTTCATGACTGTGACTGAGGTTCTGTTGAAGGGAGCATGGTCATCCTAAGTGACATAATTCCATTATTTAAAAAAGATAATGTGTGTGTGTGTGTGTGTGTGTGTGTGTGTGTGT